>BJFM01000022.1:232205-257075 GCA_016586285.1 Arothron firmamentum
TGCATGTTTAAAGTTGTGCAGCGTCTTTATAGTCTTGATTTTCTTCAGCCTTTGGCCTCTGGTTTTTCAGGTGGGTGTCACCAATATTAGCCACATGCTGACACCAGCTGGAAGAGTCTTTGCTGAGCTCACCATCACCCAGCTATCACCAGGGGAGTTCTTACTGATCACAGGCTCAGGGTCAGAAGGGCATGACCTCAGGTAAAATATTCTTAATTAATAAAAAATGTGTGTTAGTTTAAACCTGCAGTTTCTGCTCTGCTCAGTATATCTGTAAAGATATTACCCCAGTTTTTTCTTTGTACAAATATAGCTACAAGACCTTAAAACCAATGTGTATACAAAACAGCTATAACAGGCTCCGCAAGTCCTGAAGTAGTTCTCAACAGTTTGTTATAGCAGAACTCTAATAACCCACTGCAGCCGTTGACAGTCACAATGCCCCTCCATTTGCTCAAGAGCAACAGGCCCAAAACCCCCCAGTTTAATACAGCGTAAGGGCCGATACTGGACGTATACCCCCCCTCTGGTGGTAACAAAGGAGAAGCACCGTTGCCTGCATTGGTCTATATTTTCTTTGCCGTTTTATTTCAGGTGGATAGAGACTGAGGCCACAGATGGCGGATATGAAGTTGACATCAGCAACGTAACAGAAGACATAGGCGTGCTGGGCATCGCAGGACCCAACTCACGGAAAGTTCTCCAGAAACTGACAAATGAGGATTTGAGTGATGCTGGATTCAAATTCCTGCAGTGTAAATCCATTCAGCTGGCTGGCATTCCTGTCCGGGCTATCCGGATCTCCTACACAGGTAACTTAGTTGTTAGTTTGATGCGCATTCAGTTTTAGATTCTGGGCCTTAATACATTTCTCATTACACTGATCAGATCGCTAGGACTAGATTCTGTCGCTAAAGCTATCGGTGTGCATTTAGGTGAGCTTGGATGGGAGCTCTACATAGACCAGAAGAACATGGCAGCTGTGTATCAGGCCATGATGAAAGCAGGAAAAGATGAAGGCATTGACAACTTTGGCACCTACGCCATGTCCTCCCTCAGACTTGAAAAGGGCTTCAGGGCCTGGGGTGCTGAGGTACACACAAAGACACACACAGACTGTAAAATAGGAGTTATGTTAGTATTTCAAACACTTTATATCGCTAAATAAAACAAGTGCAATCTTTACAGATGAACAGTGATACCAATCCTCTGGAGGCCGGATTGGATTATTTCATCAAGCTAAATAAGGTGATTGTTGTCTATTTCACTGTGCATTAATTATACATTCAGGTTTTAAGCAGAGTTTGCGTCTGTACTTGTTCCAGCCTGCTGACTTCATTGGCAAAGCAGCCCTTCAGGAGATAAAAGCTAAGGGTCTGAAGAGGAAACTTTCCTATATCACCCTGGACACAGATAATATTGATCCTGAAGGCAATGAGACCGTGTGGCACAATGGCAAGGTCAGGAATCTGAATTTGTCCTGTGGTCAAATCGACATTTTCTTTTGTGTGTATGTAATCCTCATCCGTGGTTTCTCACCAGGTGGTCGGCAATACGACGTCTGGAGCCTACAGCTACGGTACCCAACAGAGTCTGGCATTTGCCTACCTGCCTCTGGAGCTGTGCTCTGTGGGGCAGAAGGTGGAGGTGGAGCTTCTGGGAAAAAAATATCCAGCCATGGTTGTTCAGGAGCCCCTGGTCCTCACCGAACCCACACGGACTCGGCTACAGAAGAAGGCAAAGGGCAAAGTATAAACACAAACTGTCAATGCTAATGCTAATGGGAAACGTTTTCACTTTTCTTTAGAAAAGGATGGTCTTACTGATTCATTCCTATGTTGAGAACAAATGAGAGTTTCACCGCTTCTTTTTTCTCTGAAATAGAAGGACGCAAAAAAAAAAAAAAGGCATTCAGGGGTTCATATTTCCACAGTGTCTTACACTGGTGGAAGAGTGATGTAATTCCATGAATGAATGTTTACAAGTCAACAATTGAGCTTATCTGACAAAGACCACTGAATTTTTGAATCAAAAGGGTTTGTTTTTTTTCGGATAATAATGCAGTTTTATTTCTCATCATGTTAGTGTTTGGCGAGAATACGTGAGAAAGTATGTAAACACCAGTAACCATGTTTGAGAGTTTTGTAATCTATTTTCAATTAATGAACAAATGATAATTAAAAGAATGCATTGATATTGTTTGTAGTAGGTGTTCATGTGTCTTAAATACTCTCTGTATTCGGGAGGTTTGACTTTCCAATTCTGACATTGTCTGGCTCACTAAATCTATGTAGATAAAAGTTGCCTTAACAAATTCAGATGGTTGATGAAGATAAAAATGTCCGAATCACTAAAATTGCTTATAGGTCCAATATAGTAAACATCAACCTCTCATGTATAATAAAACTTATGATATATATTGAACATTTTTTGTAAAGACAAAATGTTTATTGTGACCTTTAGATACACAGTGTAATATTCAAGTATATTTAATAATTAAAAGAATATCAAGAAGATACAGAAGATACAGAGTAAATAGGGCTGGTGTTGGCATTCTTCCCTGAAAAAGCTCTTAAAATGAAGTTATTAGCAGAATAAAACTAACTAATACGAACTTTATTTCCTGAAGTACACCGTTCCAGTCTTGTGATTGGCTGCTGCTTAAAGCCATGTGACTGGCTGCTGCTTCAAGTCATGTGATTGGCTGCTTGGTGTTAGCAGATATGAATTTACGGAAGTCTAAATGCTTTAAAGCCGGAGGTTTAACCAAACGAGTATGCTCCTGTAATGACCAAGGACTTGTTTGTGATTATCATACTGTCTATATTCATACTCAGGAACGCTGTAACAGTTGGCTCATCTGTGGGAAAAATCAAAAGTTAGAAATTCACTACAGTTTTTGAAATTATTTTTTCCAGTGGACTCCGTTGAAGACGTAACATTGATAAGATGCCTTTAGCGAATTTGCTTATTATTGGTGGAATCTTCTTGATTATTCCTGGACTTCTAGCGGCTGAGCAGCCTCACATCGTGTTCGTCCTTGCTGATGATTTTGGTTGGTATGACGTCGGCTATCACCAGTCTGAAATTAGAACACCGAACCTGGACAAACTGTCTGCCGGAGGAGTCCGCCTGGAGAACTACTATGTTCAGCCTCTGTGCAGCCCCTCCAGAAACCAGCTCATGACTGGAAGATATCAGGTAAAGTCTCCCACCAGCTTTATCTTCACTACTACTTCACTAATTTATCTGCAGTTTAATAATGTGAAACTTTTTTTAAAAACAGTCATCAGCTGCTTTTTTTAAACTTCTTTATATGATAAAGAAATTCTGTTGATGCATTTTAAGTTTATGCAGAGAAAAAGACAGAAACTAGAACACTGAGATGACTTGATGATGAAATTATTTCAAGCACATTTCCTTTCTGCACACATGGTTCCTGCTGTGACTAAAAAGCAGAAGAATAGCCAATTTAAGACAAACTTTTGCCAGACTGTTACCGCCAAGACCAGGGGTCCCCAAACTTTTTCCAGTGAGGGCCACATGACTTTTCCCTTCTCTGATGGGGGGCCGTGGTCAGTTTGTAACAGAAAAAGTGTGACGATTGCAGGGGTGCCTAAATGTAAACATTTATTGTTTTCCAGAAAGCCACACATAACCAAATATTAATAACCCAATCCGAGATCAAATAACCCTCTCTGGGTTCTTCACAGGAAAAAAAAGTCAGGAAATATATAATAACAGTACTTAGCAAATCAATAATAACCAAATAAGCCTCTCTGGGTTCTTCACAGAAAGAAAGTGCCGTGCACAATCGTAGGTCAAAGTTCGGCTTCAGTTATCAGAGCACAATCCCTTAAATGATGCATATCAGCGGTTTCTCAAAGTTTTTATGTTATTTCCTTGTGATCCAGTTTTGTAGGTTCCAGTGGGCTAGCCTAGTCCACACCACTGTTTGCTCTCTCTGATCAACTTCCCCCTGAAAACCACAAAGCAAACAGACTGAGAAACCGAACTAAGTCATACAGCACCTACACAGCACGATACATTTCAATACCAGTATGCTTGTGGAGATGAATTTTATCCCAGTAGATTTTTTTATGATTCCATTTGTTTATACTCAGAATGACTTATTCAGGTCAGAAAAGTGAGCTTACCTATGTACTGTATGTTCATCAGTGTGAACTGTGGGCCTGCATCTGGCTGGTGAGAAGTTGAATATCCGGTTCCATTCTAGTCACAGCCAGTCCCAAACACTGATGCAGATGTTCATCTGGAGGGCGGCATAGAAGTCAATGCTGGGCTTGAATGCAACTCGACCAGCTCAAACTGATTAGAAGGCTGGGCTTCATCGATGTTCGGCAACAAAGGGGTTCTGGTAAAGACGGATTTCTTTTGCATGAACATGTAGTTGACGGAATCGCACACCTAACTCCGCCTTCAGCATTTCCAGTGCTTCCACACTCTCTTCAGCTGGGAACGGGACCGCTGGGTTCTCTGCTGAAAGGTTTTGGGTAGCAGGGAGATGGGTGAAGTTGTGCTTTTTCACTTGTTCCAAAGCAGCGCTAGTTTCACCTCAAATGCTTTTATGTGGGAATACATGTCGCAAATAAGCTTCCCCTGGCCTGGTAGCTGCAAGTTCAGGCCGTTCAGCATTTCTGTCACGTCTGTTAAAAATGCGAGGTGCCATTTTTGAGTTCTGGGTCCATCAGCTCTGGGACCGTTTTGCCTTTTGAATGAAGAAATATGTTAATTTTGTCTAGCAGCTCGAAAAAATGCCTCAAAACTCTGCCGCAGCTCAACCGTCGGCCCAAGACTGATGGTTCCTCTTTTTGCAAACTAAAAACACATTTATTTCCAAGCGTGTTGACTTTTTTTTTCTCTCTCTCTTTAGATCCACACGGGCTTGCAGCACCAGATCATATGGCCCTGTCAGCCCTACTGTGTGCCTCTGGATGAAAAATTGCTCCCTCAGCTGATGAAGGAGGCGGGTTATGCCACTCATATGGTGGGAAAATGGCACCTGGGCATGTACAAAAAAGACTGCCTGCCAACACGGCGGGGTTTTGACTCATACTTTGGTAAAAAAAAAAATTTAATTGAGAAAGGATTGGTGATACAGTTTCTTACATTGCATACTTGAACTGGTAACTGGACGAATCTCCACTTTTTGCTCAGGCTACCTGACAGGCAGCGAGGATTATTATAGTCACATCCGCTGTCACCCCATTCCTGGTCTAAACGTGTCTCGCTGTGCACTGGACCTGCGGGATGGAGAAACTGTTGCCACAAGATACAAAGGAACTTATTCCACTGAGCTGTTCAGCCAGAGAGCCATCAGCATCATTGAAAAACACACTCCTACCGAGGTGACATCTTCTTGATGATACAGATTGCATCTAAACAGCCAACTTATGCAAAGTTCGTTCAACTGCTATGATGAATCATACACTGACCACTCACCAATTGTTATTTTTCAGCCTCTCTTCCTCTATGTGGCTTTCCAAGCCGTGCACGACCCACTGCAGGTGCCAGAACGCTATGTTTCCCCCTACAGTTTCATCAAAGACCGCAAGCGCAGGTTGTACGCTGGAATGGCGTCCGCCATGGATGAAGCAGTGGGCAACATCACTCTGGCTTTGCAGCAGAGAGGAATGTGGCAGAATACAGTCTTAGTGTTCTCAACAGGTATGTCCCACGCATTGAAAGCATTTTGCACAGCTAAAAATAGCCAGTTCTTAAGTACAGTTAATGCCATTCTGTGAGATTTCATGCATACTAATCAATGAAGACATTCTGACTGTAAGGTGCCATCAGTTGAGTATTTGTAATTCATAAGTGATGCTCATGCAACCTCATACTAACTTGGTGGAGGTATTACAATGGCAATCAGCAGACCATGCTTTTGCCACCAGGACCCCTTAAAGTAGAGTTTATGGTGTCACCCTCCTGTCTGTTTCTTCTGTTTTTTATGGCCTCCATCAATTCTCCAAATCCTCCCATCAGATCTTATTGAAAACTTTTCAGTAAGACTTTGATAATCCTTCAAACTTGTTTAAGCTTTAAGGCCTGCAAACGCTGCCTCTTCGGTGTTTCCTTGTGTCCTTTCCTCTCCACTAGAGGGCAGTTTTGTCCTGTGTGTAGAGCGTTTTGAGTTTCGCTTGGAAGTTGAAGAGCACTCAGGAACCCTTTAACAGGCTGTTGAACATTGAAGCATTTCCACGCAGGCTTTGCTACAACAAGCATAATGTGGTCAAAAATGCAGCATCACCTAAGGTGCCTTCTCCGCCCCACATGTGGAACTGCTAATGAATCGCATCTGAAGTAGTTATAACTCCTCATGGTTATTTCTGGGGTTTCTTTTAAGGCGTGATTAGTAGACAGAAACAATGCTGTGAAAGTTAAGTGGGAGGTTTTTCATGCCAGTGGCGGTCTTTCGGTAGGTGGCCTGTTTCATTGTGCTTCCACACATTTTGGTTTGTGGGCAGATGTCGAAGCTTCTGATCCACAACTTGCGAAAAAGCTCTCCAGTTGCTGCTTCTGTTGCACTGGTTACGTAATATCTGACTTTAGCTTCTCAGATTTAAATGTACAATTATTGGTCAGATCTATCATTGACTTTATTACTCACATGTTCCACTTACCATCTAATATTTTCATGTGCAGGCTGTTGTCGCTGACCCACATGGGTCAGACTTAACGGGAAGTCAATGAGCCCTAACCTTGACATTCCTTTGTTGAAATTTTCTACAAACCAAAAGCCTCACTGGGAATTTACTGTAAGCAGATGAGCGAGAGAGGTGGAGTAAACGGGAGAGAACTCGCCTGTGGAGAACAGAAACAGATTGAAAAGCCATTAAAAATGAGAACAGGGCTCTTTGAGAATTGGGAAATGCTTCCTGGACTAGGATAACCTTCCCCTGCAGAAAGGGCAGACCTGGATAAGTGTGCTGATTCCTGGATGTGATTGGTCAATTATCTTTATCTGGGATAGTTGGACTACCTGTGTTTGTGTGTGCGTGCGTGCGTGTGCATGTGTTCTTGTACTTGCTACACACTGGGTACCAAAATAGTCTTTCTACTGGCGAAGTGAAGCGATTTTTGGGAAGTGAGGACAACTTCAGAGGACTGTTGGAAAGGCTTGGTTTTAAGGTTGGAGTTAGAATTGAGTTTAGGTTAAGGTTAGGGGTCAGAGTTAGGGTTAGGAGGTTCATTGGGATGATTAGGGCTAGGGTAAGCTGGGTAATGTCTAATGTCTGCTCCTGTAATAGATGCCCTCCCAATGTGTAATGAGCTATTACTGGGCAATCCAGTGTAAAACCAGTGTACGAGTATGAGGCCTCTAATTCATTGATCCAGGCTTAATAATGGAAAAAGTGCAGACATGTTTCCAGGGTTTTAAACATTTGATGTGGGAAACCATCTTTGACCAAATGCAAATCAGTGTACTGAACAACAAAAGCACTATTTTAAACACCACATGTCACATTTGCTGGACTATTTTTGTCTCATATGTCAGTGTATCTCATCCCTGAATTTGTTGGGCAGATAATGGCGGTCAGACTCGTTATGGGGGCAGCAACTGGCCCCTGCGAGGGAGGAAGTGGTCACTGTGGGAAGGAGGTGTCCGGGGAGTTGGATTCGTCGCCAGCCCACTGCTGGAGCAACCCGGGACCGTCAGCCGCGAACTCATCCACATCTCTGACTGGCTGCCAACGTTGGTGGGCCTGGCAGGAGGAAGCACCAATGGTACCAAGCCGCTGGATGGCTTCAATGTGTGGAACGCAATCAGGTGAGCTGTGGGGGGGGTTGCTCTCTTAGGTCTTAGGACTTTAGAGCGAGAGTCATGCCAGGTCTTGAGTGTGCCTCTTCTCTGCTGCTGCTCCTCTGCCTCGCTTTTTTCTGCTGAATCCTCTGCTGCTTCAATAAGCCCTTTGTTGCTGTGGCAATGGGGCTCGAAGAGAAGGAAATTCCATCAGTCATTCTCACACAAATCTGTAGCCTTTCCATCATTCCCCCCCCAGTCTTTCCACTTATCCTCTCTCCTTCCTCCACTCTTCTCTGAAAGACCTATAAAAGCCAGCTGCTTCATAATTGAAATGTACCTGCTAACATATGCATTCTATATGATAATATATTGGCGATGTTTTCATTTAATTCTTCTTTATTTTAATAGATATCTTGGAAAAAATGATGATGCAGGTCATCACCCTGTCTCTTTGGCACTTTATATTGGTCAACTAAATGTGGACACAGTCACGAAGGTGAAATTGAGGGCTTCAGCAGAGCCCAGGCAGAAAATCAAGGCTTCGCCCGCACCGCAAACTGCTGGCCACAGTCTTCACTCGACTCGACCGGTCTGACGCACGGCTGACCGCTGACCGCTGGCTTGGCCATGCGAACAGCACAGGAATCCTGGGCGCGAATGTCCCGGCGTTACGGCTTTTAACTTGTTTTTAATCGGCTATTTTATCGAAAATGGCAGCACGACAGCTCGGTCGGGGGGGGCCGAAGCCAAACAAAGGCGCAGAACAGTAGGCAAGCGGGCAGGGCAGAGCGAGTTATTTTAGGTGTTATCAGACACTGTGGTCACTGAGAGCAGCGTGTTTTCTCTGTGGTGGACTGCGGTCAGAGCATATGACTGGCTGGTGAGCAACGGCCAGCTGCTTTAGATTTACAGATCCCAGTGGACTTCACAGTGCGAGGCAGGCATCACGTGTGCCTGTTTGTATACATACGTCTAAAAGTTACCTTTCTTTTTTATCTTGCAGCAAAGGCTTTGCCTCACCCAGACTGGAGCTGCTGCACAACATTGACCCGATGTATATCGACCTCAACCCGTGTAAGTCCACTTTGGTTCCTCGCAGAGGAAACTTTCCTCCAGACTGTGTCAGTACAACCCCTGGTGATCTCCCTTCTCCTGCATTTCTTTATGTGTTTATAACACTCAAACAAAGTGCTGTATTATTTTTTTATTATTTAAAATTAGGCTGCAGATTAGGCTGGTATGGACATTCCACAGACTTTAGTGGGCAAAGAATTCCACCAGTTCACCCATCATGCCTGTCTTGTACAGGAAGGTGGGAAATGTGTTCAGCAGCTTTTGTGGCCATTCTTCCTGTGGCTTCCTGTGTCAACACTTGGCAACATTACCTCTGCTCTCTTCTGACAGTTGCGGTCCTCTCATTTTTGACATTTTTAATATATCGTTTTTGCTTTGTTTGTTTAATCTCTACATGGCCACCAGTATCTACCGCTTGCTTTTTATTTGAAATTCACCACTACCAGATGTCTTAAATCCAATTACGCAAGTTAAAGAGAGAAACCCTAAGAATGGCATGTTACCTAAACAGCATTTAACAAAGTGGTACTATGAATCATTGCGAATAAAACCCGTCACGGTTATCTTACCTGATAAAACGGCATCACGAATTCTGATAACACAAGGCTGAAATACTGATGAGTCACAGTAGTCAGCAGCGTTGACTATTGATGCCTGAGAGCAGGGTGTGTGTCCACGCACTTTGAACTCTTTTGATTGCAGGGAGGTTTCCAGGAAGTAGATCTCGTCCCGGCCTCCTTTCTTCTCGCAGCGGTGTGGTCTCATTCTTGTCTAAGCCACTCAATATTTGCTGGTCGGGGTCTGAGGCCACTCTTTCTGACTTTGCGCAGGGTGCTGCGCGCACACCAGTTACACATCCAAAAATAGTAGCGGTTAAGGAGGAGTACCGTTATAGCGAAATGCTTCACAGATGTGCCATTATGGGCATGTAACAGATTGTCAGGAGACCTTGGTATCCTCTGATCCACCACTGTAGAGCAACATTTATCCCCGGTTGTTCAGCACTCGTCTTCTTTTCACAAACGCAGCACAACAATGATTGAAAGCTGCCACAGGACTGGGTTTGCTTGTTTATGATGACGCATTATTGACGATCCGATCATTGTTACAAGCTGTTACAAAAAACAGCTTAAGATCTGTCGCCACAGTTAACCACAGTGCTCCGAGCAACTGCAGTCTGGTGATTAATCGTTTTCAGTGAACTTTTAGACAGTTCAAAGTCAAGTGATTAAATGTGATTAAACCAAAGACAATAACACTGACTCCTGGCAGAAGCCTCACATAGCATCTGTTTGTGTGGATGTCGCGTTTCCCTCCAGGCTCAGAAGTATCCTACTTTACTGCTGCTCAGCTGCATCTAAATAAAATGATGAAAAGAGGATTCCATCAAGAACACGACACACTTTTAGAGGCTCTTATGCTTTACTTTTGAATCTTAATTAGCAGCAGTGACAACCAGCCCCTTTTGATGCATTCCAGGCTGAGATTACTTCTTTTTTTCCTCCCCTTTTCTATTCAATCGGCCTCTCTTTGACAACTCTGCTCTCTGTTTCTTCTCATTTTCTCCAAGTCTTTCTCTGTGCCTTCTTGTCTTTCTTTACCTCATGAAAGGGCCTCATTCCTTTTTTTTGAGTTTTCGGGTTGCTTTTCAGAATTCCTTCCATGCCCTTGGCCTTTGTGAGAGGTGAGATCACCAACACTGAGAGGTCCCGCATCTTCTTGCTTGTTATCTTGTGAGTTCAAGCATTAAATCAACCCCCCCATAATTTTGCCTCCACCTAGTCTCGCTCTGTTTGTGGTGTCTCCTGCTGTGGATCCAGATGAGGAAGGTCTGATTTGAGGCACTCTTGTCCTCATGTGAAGGCCTGAACGTCAGAAATGAAGACTGTGTTGAAGTTTGAGGCCCTGAGAAGAGACTGGGCCCCCTGGCATACATGTGATGATGTTTGCAGACCCTGAGTCATTTATCAGCTTACCTCCTTGCGTAGCAGCAATAACTCGGGAATCTGATCCGAATTCTCATTAATTTGACACAGTGTTGAGCAATTCTGATCAATCCATGTGAAAGTAGTTAACATACCCACATGTCGTTTACTAGACCATCAGTGACGACTTCAGTGTCGGGTCTTTTATCGTGCGACTGAGGAAATGTTTTAATCCTGCAGTAATGTCGCTGCGGTTCTGGAAGCACCATAAAATTAGCTTGAATGACGACCGATTTCATGATGAAAGACAGCCATTTCATTCCAAAGAGCATACAAAGCAATGTAATATAAACAACAAGGCCACTTTAAATACAGGTAGATGAACAATCGGTGAGTTACTCGTGACTGTGTTCTGTGCATTATCAGTTGCAGTAATGAAATGAGATTTATATAAAACCAATTTCCACTTCCACTTCCAGATATTCACAATTTTCCTAATTAGGTCAGCCTCGGTTGCCTTCTTTGGTTAAATAAAACCTAAAAGAAATCTCACACATGTTCTTTTTGCCTTTTTTTGTGGGTTTTCCTCTTTTTGGCCAGCTGATAACAGAGTTAACCAGCTCTGATTAGTCTCTCACTTTTCAACATGTTTAATCCTGCTTAATTTTCAACAGTAACATCTGGTTTAAAAAAAATCTCAAATCCCAATCTCATCTCTACAGTGACTTTAAGTAAGTGCCATGCTCTGTGTGCGTCTTTAGCGCTGTGCTGTCAGGGAACACGGGGTTTGTATAGGTGGCTATTTGTCCATGTGCCCAGCTTGTGAAGAAATACTTGTTTTTGACAGATTCGGAACACCAAAATTGCTTCCAAATCTGTGTAATGAGGACCACATTGTCAGGGTCAGCCACAGCATGAATCTGAGAATACTCCCAAGGCGAGATCTCTATTTTGATCCCTCCCCCAATATTCTCATTTTTAGGAGATAGTTTCCATAAAAACAGAAATAACACCTGGTGGGGACACTTCTGGACTGCTGCCATATTAAACTGCTGCTAACGGTTAACCATAACTACTGTTGGTTATCTGCGAAACCTTTTAATACCTGTCCCACTCCCACAACCCCTCAACAGTAAATTATTCATTGTGCTTGGCAGAAATGGAAGGCCTGTGCTGAGCTGACCACATTCCTACTGTATTTGTCAGATTCCTGCTGCAACATTCCGTGTGTTGAAGGAAACGTTCAAGTGAAATATTGTTTTGTAGTCATTATCTCTCATTCAATACCTGTCGCTATTACTTTTACAGCAAAAGAAGAGGTCCCCCTCACCGATGTGTTTATTTTCACACCCTCACTTGATACTGGCTGTGATTCGCTGGTATGCACTAAAATTTGATATCAACTGACCATCTTGCATATCCGACATTGACAGAGGGGAGTTTGTATCCAGTGGTGGTCTAATACCTTAATCAGTGAATTCTCTCTCTCTCTCTCTCTTTTTTTTTTTTAAATAGATGACCTGCATGACCAGCTCTGTCCTCTTCTCTCTGTAGGTCCTGGCACGCAGCGTCCGTTAACTTTGGCTCAGTTGTCCAGCGGAGCTTCCAGGACCAACTATGGCTTCAATGTGTCCATTCACGCCGCCATCCGATCCTCAAAGTGGAAGCTGCTGACTGGCTACCCGGGTCGGTATCCTCTGTCACTCATTATGACATGTTTAGTCTAAGTAGGAAGTGGAAAATCAGGCAGACTTAAGCTCAGCCATGTGTTCAGGTCTTATCTCTTTTAATCAGTGATTGAAAAAGGAGTCGGATCCTCGACCTAAAGGTCTAATATGTAACATTTCCCCATTAATGTGTCATTATATGTATTCCTGCTCACTACTATATTTTTGGGGTGTCTTGTCTCCTCCAGGATGTGGTCTTTGGTTTCCCCGACCCGGTCACAACAGCTCCGATTCGGAGGACTCTGAGGTGGAGCTGCAGGAGCCCGTGAGGCTGTTCAACATAGAAAAAGATCCTGAGGAGAGAAACGAGGTGTCCGCTCAGTTCCCTGACATAGTCAGCCAGCTCCTTTCCCGGCTGTCCCACTACCAGAAAAGCGCCGTGAAAATAAATTACCCTGACGAGGACCCCAAATGCGACCCAGGCCCCACTGGAGCCTGGGGACCCTGGATTTGAATTGCTTTGTTTTTTTTTAAATTGTATATCTTTTACTCTCTGATAATCACAATTGAAAATACATTTTGAATTTTTTTTAATTTATCCACATTTCATTCAAAGTTTTTGATACTCAATCTCACTGAGCTTTTAAATACACAGAGAGTTCAAAATAAAAATTACTCTAACTTTTAACATCGCCCATATTTGGACTCTTCCAGCCCCTTTTGTTGTCTTTACCTCCTGATGGGACAAAGTTGCGACACATTTTTATTTTTACATACACCTACATTTTTATTTTACATCAGTTTTAAGTCACAATCAAAATAGGCTTTACAGTGAGCGCCATGCTTTCCTAAGTCCCAATAAAACTATATCTGCTAATAAATAAGCGGATGACAAATGAGTTTGATGTTCCGCGGTGGGGAACAGCTGACTGCAGCAGACGTCCACATGAGCCGATCATTCTCGACGGTTCTGTTCCCACAGAGCCGATTGGGCGCAGATGGAGAGTTGGTGACAAGTGTTCCGGGTTGCAGTGGAAAATGGTTTTGCCACTGATCACTTCAAGGCCACATGAAAGACGTTATCTGGGTCTGAAGGCTGAAAATCGAATCCTTCCAAGGGACAGTCTGCAATTTTTGGAATCCGTGCAAGAGAAGCTAATTAACTTTATTCATACGCCCGTTCTGACCTTTGACCCGTGGTGACTGACCTCCCATTGGCTGCAACAAGCAGACTGCCACAGGAAATGCTCCCTGCAGTGAGTGGGTGGCTCTGTCCTAATGTGAGCTCTGACCTCTGACCTGCAACGTGAATTGATTGTCAGCTGAGCTCAGCAAACAACAATCTTGCTCAGTGTGGAAAACACTCGTTCTTGGTAATCATCGAGCAGGTTCATCACACTAATTGGAAAAGTGTCACACTGCTTTGTTTCACCATGAAGGAGTTGTGTGTTATGCTCAATAGACATGAGGACACCTCCCTGAAATATTTATTCAGTTTGGGTTCCTTCCATCTGGGCAGCCCAAGGCCACGGTGATGACACTTACATTTTCCCAAATCTGAACAGCTTTTCTCTGAATGATGCATCACTTCTGCTGCCTTTAAGGATAGGTTGTTTTATTTCGTGTTGGAGTGAATGTGTGTTCAAAAACACAGCCCACCATCTTGCAAAGCGGTTGTTAAATGGAACTGAAACTGGGATTTCGCTAATGGCTGACTGCCAGAATACCGCATGATTATTTTATGTTTTGGAGAAAGTGCTTCTGACGTTACTGAGGCTATAAATTTGTCACTCGCTTGTTCTGTTAGTTTACTCTACAATCAAAACTCTGCCATTTGGTATGATGGGATAGTTTGCGTAATTAGATGCTGCCAGCGCTAACCGCTCATCTAAAACCCATATCTTCAGGTCTCTCGGTTTTACTGCAGACCACTTTAGCACGTCTCCTACCCTGTCTGTGGTGAGCTGCCCCTCCTGACAAGTTATTCCATCTTCCCCCTCTTGTCATTGACCGCAGTCGTGCCACTGCTCTCCTCCTCCTGCTTTTCAAAGCAGCGATGGTGTGTCTTTCGCACTTCACGCTGCAGTTTGACTCGGCCCTGTGAAGTCTGCCACACTCCGGTCTGGCCTCCCACAGCACAGACGCTGTGATTTCCCCAGCCCCGGCGTCGCCCTGGCCCTTTTTTGGGTTTTGTTTTCTCAGCTGTGACAAAGCGACGCCTGCTATCGGCCTCCACCGTGATGGCCCTGAAAGATACGATGCCTAATCTGGGGCTCAGATGTTCCTCACACTCTCCACAACCAGAAAGTCAATACAAGTTGGCAATATAAATGTACATTATCAAATATCAAAATAGTTTGAACACATTTCAGAAAGCATATAATCACTGTGCAGGGTAATTACAGATGGAGCAGCTTTAAGTGATAAGTGCTTATTTACTGGCTTTATAGGTATGATCAAAGGTCTGCCAGAACAGTCTTGTTCCGCTTCTCTTATCTAATACTCAGACAGGACTGAAGCTCTCTTTCAATTAGGTAACACAGGTTACAGGAAGTGCTCAGTTCGTGTCAGTGCTGCGTGTAAGCGAAGGATCGGACTTTTCTTTATGCTTTTATTGAAAGGAGTTAGAACAGGGTCTGATTGGCTCAATCAGGCTGGCTGTTTCAGTCTAGTGGGAAACAATGTAAAGCGGGCAGGTTAGGAGTTCTGTACGACCACGACTGTGAGGCACAGAACTGAAGATGTGGAGTGGCACTTCAGCTGGATCACTATGTGATGTTGGTTGTGAGCTACAATCTGAAAATTTGAGCTTTTGGAGACCTTTAATGCCTTAATTTCCTCCTCCTTGTACTTGAATTGCTTTGATTAAAGGCCCTTGTTTGAGGCTGTGATATCTAAACTGTGTTTAATGGAAGAACGAGTCCTGTGTTCTAGAAGCCTGAGTAATATTTCACTTTCGTTCTGACTCTCAAACTGAAAGTCAGTCCCAGTGGTCCTGGGAGCTGGTTCACGGACAATAACCATCGAGTTGTTTAGCCAAAAACTCCCAGAGTTCGTCATGAGACTCTCCATGTTTTCACTATATTCCATTCTCATCTGAGTGAAGGAAGTTTGAAGAAAGGGGCAGCGAGGTCCTGGCACCAGTTGGTCCCTTCCCAGTCACAACAGCCTCAAAATAGTCCATTTATACTCGCACACTCACGTGCAAAACATGCGTATATGTGCAAAAGTTTTTCTTCTTTGTGCTTCATGTCCTGACTGCAGAGATGGTGCTAAATGTTTCTGCACCGTTCCTGGAGATGTGGAAAGGCATTCGTGGTGGTGGTGATGGTGGTGGTGGTGGTGGTAGTGGGGGGTTCTGGCGTGATATGTTGGACCTGAATAGAATGAGACTTTAGAATTTGAGTAATCTGTGTGGACGGTGATGGCTTTGAGGCTCAGCTGTTAGGCTCCCAGTGCAGAGGTTAAGAGAATGTAACATGTAGTCCATTCAAAGGTTCACGTAAAACTGTGAAGAGTTTGTCTTTGCAGTCCGAGTGGTAATCTAAGACAACAGCAGACAGGAGATACTAAAGCAAGAAACGCTTATCAAACAATTCAGGAGTGAGGACATTTTCCCAATATGAAAAACCTGTACTTGGCTTAATTTGATAACCAAGATGTAAAGATTAGAAGTGTGGGATTAGCTCTCGGCACAGGCGAGGACAGGGATATGGAATAGAAATCTAGAATCCCACATCTATTTTTAGGTTATAGATGTATCTATATTCTCAATAGAATCTCTGCTCCACCACATCCAGAAGGGCCAGCTGATGTGGTTTGTGCATCTGGTCAGGACACCACCTGGAAGTATCCTTGGGGAGGTTTACCAGGCAAGTCCAGCCTGGAGGAGTCCCCGAGATGGACCTCACTCCAGCAAGTGAGGTCTGGCTGGCTCTCATCAAGCTCTGGAGCGCGTTGTGGTTGAGCTGGATGAATTAGCTGGAGAGAGAATGTTCTGGGCTTCCCTGCTTAAAGCAGAAGACGAGACCAGAACTGAATCTCTTTTAAACTTTGATTATATCTAATAAAATATTAATTGCATTGATACATTTATGGCTGCAACTGTCTACAGTTAAAACTTGATTTAGCCGGCTCATAAATCATCATTTAAGTTTGAATTGCTAGTTTTATACAAAGGAAATTGATATGGCTTTACACAGAAACTTAAAGTAATGATGTTTGAAACCAATACAGCAGTTTAATGTAAATCTTTGCATTACATGGGTAGAAATTAGCAAGTAAAAAGATAATTAGAAGAAAACAAGGAATGTATGCACATCTAGTTAGTGTGCAAACAGTCTGAAAACAGCTAGAAACCAGATGTTTAGCAGCAGGTTTCATTAATATGGTGCGGTGGTGTGTTCACGTCCACACATACTGTCGGATAACTAGAGGCAAACAGTCAAAATACAGAAATTGTTAAGTTATATGCAAGTAAAATGTGCCTTTCTCGTGTGTTTAATTAATTAAAAGTTTGTGCGCTTTAATAGTTGTTCCATATTCTATTTGGTAGTCGTCGAGTCCGGTGAGCAGCAGTGATTCAGATGGGGGAGGGAGCTAACCGGGCAGGCAGTCCCTCCCATCCCGACAGTAGGCTGTGTGACCGGGGGAGGACGGAGCCATTCATTCTTCTGTGGTTCCGGAGCCAACGAGGAGGATGAAGAGCAGACACTGAGGAAAGAGAAAGAGCACATTAGAGGTAACCTAACCCTGCACAAACGTCGGAGAAAACGCGAGGAAATCCTCCAACTTCGGAAACGTCACTCCAAGAAAACAGCCAGAAAGTTGCAAAACACGTAAGTAGCCAAAGACAAAATCCCTCTAAAACTACTTTTATCCAGCGACAATTTAGAGTTTATGCGCCTGCGAAACTCAGCTTTCGTTAGGGACCGCATTTTGTGAGTCCTCGTTCGGGTTTTTTTCCACGTTTCCAGCTGTGGTAATGCCTGCCGGAGCTCTGAAAGGGAAAGTCGTGGCAGGAAAGCCGAGCAGGCTGATGCTTTTCCGGGCAACGCAGCGCACTGTGACCGTACTGCGGTCCAGACTGCGACGCATCAGTCCTTTTTTCCATCGAACCGACCAAGTCCTGAATGGAAATTGCGATACCGGTAACAGTCAAGTTAGAAAGACAATTCAGGTTATTCTGCTCCTGCGGTGGAAAGGTGTCGGCTTTTGGAGAAGCCTTGAGACAATGCTTGGCTATTTAACCTAAAAAAAAAAAAGGTGCTCACTTTAAATAAAATATGAATTTCTGACGGATTGGGATTTCTCTCTAAATAATCAACAACCGCATTTTGTAAAAGATCCACTGACCTCTGACACCTAATTCTGGTAGTGTTTTGTTTGTGTCAGCAGATATATACCAGGTTTAAGATTTCACTGCTTAAAGACAAACTGTCATTTATCTTGACAAAGTGTATCAGAGAGTCTTGTTTTTGTGTGTCATCAGTAAACCTGACACCTGGCCCCACCTGCAAACTACTTTGTGAATGAGAAATGCTGCTGGGGGAAGGTTGTGGGGTGGCAGGGGGCTTTGCAAGAGTCATTTAAAACGTAAAGGCCAAAATATAACCAGGTTTTTGTGTATTTTATACGCAGAGAATTGTACTTAATTACTGCACAAACATCTATTTCAGATGTGATGCTTGTTTCATTGTTGCTCCAAGCCAGAGTCGTTGGTTTTCTCTGGTAGGAACGAACACAGATGTGTGAAATTTCATTTTCCGTGTGGAATTTGATCTCTGCAAACACTATAAATGGCACTTAGGCCAGGTTTCTGTCATTGTAAATTGAATGTAGCAAGTTCTTGTGTTTAACCAGCGATGTGTTAATGCCATGCACAGAGTTTAACCACTGCAGCTACTTTTGTGATCAAAGTAACTCCTTATTCATGTTATTTAAATGATATGTAGATGATAATACTCAAATCATCAATGCATGTTTTACGAACAACAAAGATTGCGGTTGCTCCCTTTTTGCATAGAAGTGCGTGTTCCCCACAGCACTGCAGAAGGATCCCTGTGTTTTTGTGTCCCTATGTTTAAGCAACGAGGGAAGCAAGAGTACACACATTGCTCTCTCCATGGCGTGAGATGCTTTGAAAACCTCTGTTTTCCCCTCTCTTTCACTCAAGAGAATGAGGTTCTTCCACCGTACGGAAAAAGTATCACCATCCTCACTTTAGCCAGGCACACATCATGTATTTAGTGATACTTTTCGTGCATGTTACTTAAAACGCTGCTAAATTTAAACTGCCAGTCAAGCAGACCGCATCATCTTCCTTTTGTGCTTTCTGGAGCACCATTGCTGTGCTGGATGCGGTATGTTTTACTGGACCGGTCGGGTTTCCTTCATGGGGTTTGAAATATGCCCTCACACATCTGACTCCTAAACGTCTTCTTTAACACATCCAGAGGCGCAAACATAACTTTGAAAGGCCTCCTGATTGAAATTAGAGCCGGTCACTGTCGGTCCCCGCCTGCAACCAGAGCCCAGATCTTAGTTTCACCGTGACCACAGTGTGAAATCCACTAAATGAACGGCTGCTCCCATGTCAGAGGTTAAGCCCGGAAGACTCCGGCTGGCTCAGACTGACATCTGGAATGCAGTTTTTTACAGCAAACCCCTGCTGTGCATGTCCTCAAAAGTAGATGGTCCTGATACCAAGACCGGTTTATTTGCATCTTATGTGTAATGACGCAAATGTGCATGCGTTCACATCTGTTTTACGCAGCACTATAAAACCATGAGCAGGACATCGGAAGTGTTCTAATTAAACCAAGGCATTGCAGACGGTGTATTAATTTTGGTCTTGTTGTCATGGCGATCGTTTATTTGGCCTTAACATTGATGTAATGCGAGAAAAGATACTTCACACAAATCCAAACTAGGTCACATGACGTTATGCTGTTTTTCCATTCCAAGGTTTAAAAGGAGTATTTCTGCCTAAATTAAAAGCAGCCGCGTGTTGGAGTTTGATTCCTTCTTCAGAGTTGTGATATTTCACTGGAGCAAGACAAGTCTGTGTCGGATCAGCACATCTCAGAGATTCTCCGCAGCTGTCTGTCTCCTTGTAGCCTAAAAACCAAACACATTTGAACCCATTTTGGCCCGGCTGATACGTTTTCCATCCGAATTTGAAGCTGCGTTTGAGTCCTGATTGTGTTTCGCTCTTTTATTTGCTTGGTTGCTTCGAGACCCGGATTTCCCCTGCGTGCATCCATCTTCATTTTCAAGGTTGTAGGTGGTAAAGTCTTCAGACGGGGAGTTTTCAGATCCTTTTAAGGGTGGTGGGTGCTCCATTCAGGCTTTTGGCCAACATCCTTTGGATTTTGACCCTTTCCTTGAAGTTTGAGGTAAATCCCTTTTTGTGATGTGAGCACATCAAGAAAGTCACACTTGTGTTACAACTGTGAGTGAGTTTCTCTCATTGTCAGCTAATCACGCTTCTCTCTGATGTTCTTTGCTGGTCATTCTTTTTTTTTTTGGTCGGACTCGCCCCACGCTCGGGGCCTCCTTGTGGCTCCTGTGGCTGAGCCTCTCCTCGGGGTCCGTGTGCCTTCAGCAGCTCTGCAGCCTGCTGTTTACTGGCAGATTAGCAGGGTGGGGTCCTCACAATAACAAAGCCCTCACCCAAAACTTCCCTCTGTCAGTTGGCGTCTGACTGTGAGCTGGTGTGGAACATGCGAGTGAATGGCCGATGAGGGAGCTGCGCGTGTGGGGGGGTGGGGGTGGCGGAGGGGAGCTCCTGTCGGGTGAAATGAGGAGAAAGAATCTGTGCTGGGTTTTGTTCCTTTGTGGCGGGCCGGGGGTCAGTCTCAGGGGAGAGTCCACGGCAGACGGACGGCGGGCTTCGCAGCTGCATGGCCCCCAGCACTTTATCTGCTCCCTGAGCAACTGCCGGCTCATTAAACCCTGCTCAACGCTCATGTCTCAGTCAGCATTGTCTCCCGCTTTCCTGCCTTATCAGCCGGCGTTGTAATCAGAAATGCTCCAATATTCAGCCTGATTTCCAGTCACCGCTCAGCTGTATGCTAATGGTGGCAGGTTATCACCGCCACCACAGGCAGCCTGTGCGTAATGTGCGATAAGGCAGTATCATATGTTCAGTTTGGTTTGGAGGATGGAAAATGCTTCAGGCCGGACAGAGATTACGTGATGTTATGCTTTGTGTTTGTGTCAAAGCTGAACGTCACGCTGAGCTTTGAAGTTACAGTTGAATAATGGTCAAGAGAGGAAATGGAAACCACAAAGAATCAGTCTGTTGTTGACTATGTAGTCTCATTCATCAGGTTTTTCAGAGAAATCTGGTTTAGCTGGTGACCAGAGGTCCGGACCTCTGTGTTTAAGTTCTGCTTTAGCCCGCACCATGGAAACCCTGCCCTGGTTTGGGCTGGCAGGCTGTCACTAGTCTTTATCTGTGCTGCACACTGGTAGCTCTGGTTCAGCAGAACATCATGCTCAACATCAGGTTTCGGCATAGCCAGTTTTTAAAGACATCTTGCTAACTATATTAACAGAGACTGGACCTTCCTTTTGTTATTACCTTCCAGACTTGCATTTAACCCAGCTGGGAAAGCAGAAATGATTGTCCAAATGAAATAAAAACGGATAATTTAATCAGCTGTAGGTATCCAGAAGTGAGTCTGCACTGTCAATTTCTTTGGCAGAACATCGGTGTTTCCAGAATCGGTTTAAATCTTCTGAGCTTTTCAGCTCACTAGCATGCTACGCAAACACATTTAAAGATGAGGATTTGTTTTGGTTTGTGTTTGACACAGTGAGGAAATGCTGCACGGTAAATGAGACGATAGAGTTTTTCAACCCCAGAAGAACATACGTGTGTGTCTCATCTCCTTATTGTGAGAGAAATGAGCTGTGATTGTGTTGTGAGGACTCTTCAGGTGAGTGCTTCTGGGATGGGTTACTATGACGGCACCAGTCGGACCACACAGACACACAACCTTGTGGACAGAAATAGAAATGAAACTAAGAGTAGATGAGTCTTTTGTTTCACATTAGCTGCAGCAGCCCTGGGTCAGACATCTGTGATCCATCTCCCTGGGATGGCTGTCTGGAGCTGCCTTTCTACACCCCTCGGCTCTCCGCTCCCCTCCTCCAACTTCCATCCCTCCGCTAACATCTGACTTTCCTTTGACAACCCTGCTGCCCCAGAAATCACTCACTCTGGAGTCTACAACTATCTTCACAGCCACTTCTGACCTCCATCCTTCATTCTGTTTGCATGGATGAATTTCTTTTGCTGAGGTTGAGCCAACATGAGGTGATAGTCATTTGATGTTTGGATTCTGGGGCAAAGATTTGGTAAAAAAAAATCATATTTCTTGTTATACAAGAATACAAATCTGAATACAAATTTCAGTACGTAAAATCAGAGTGGAAGTGGAGTTATGCCAGAGACCTCGCCCTGTGTTGCTTACACTGCTGGAACTACTTTTTATTAAAAAAAAAACCCCCAGAGTAACAGTAGAAAGTGTTGACATTGCTCTCGAGCTTTTCAAATGATGGTGAGATTGGCATCTTTTGAGAACAGGACGGTGCTCCTGCAGTCAGCGGAGCTTGTGGGACAGAGCAGCAGCAGATGCAGCCAGCTGATGGAACACTCTCAGCATCTTGACGGCCTTCCGAGCGCAGAGCTTTTCCCCGGCGCTTTAACGGCAGTCGTGCACTTCCCCGATCGTGTAAACACTCTTGTGATTGTATCCTCTTTTCACGATGGTTAGGCTCATTAAAGGGGCCGTTATGGCCCCGTTACTGCAGCGCCGGTAGATTCCTGGGGGCCAATAGCCCGTGGCACAGTGGGAAACCTTATCACTGTGCATTCACAGGCCAGACAGGAAAGATGATACCAATTTGTCTTCAAGACATGATAACACAATTTGAAAGCCATTATAGCTCCGGGAATGAGTCTGCGTGACCTCACGTGAAACCTTGCTGCTCATCATGTCTGTCAGCAGGTCTGAGAGACTCAGTTTGCATCTGCTCTGCTGAAATTACCCTCCTGTTGACATGAGAGAGCCCATAATCCACCTGTCTTTTATCATAAAGTGAGGGGTCAGTGATGACCTCACCACATTTTGTCAGACTAGACTAATAACGTTAGCCGTTCCTGTTTGATCTCTGCTTCCTCCATGATTCCGTTTCTGACATTTCGCCCTCAAAAGCACTTCACCGCCACTAATAAAGCACTGCGACCTAGCGTTCAGCTCAGATGGTACAAAATGATGTAACATGCATGTGCTGTGTGCGGTCTGTGGTTTACAGGCAGGACAAGCACATGTGCACGCATGTACTGCAGGCACACACAGGGAAATTGGATAGAGTGTGGATAATTGTTACATTAGTGCAGAGTGTGCAATCAGTGTGTGCCTGAGGGAGTAAAACACACCTTATGTTTTTACTTTACAGGCCGAGTCCTTTTTGTAATGGCTTATTCTGCAGTGTTAAGTGTTTTTGCGGGGGAGGAATGGAGGGGGTCGTTGTCGCGGCAAATTAGGGCTAACTGAAGAGACAGAACTGGACGTGAGCGGAATGATGTCATCCAGGCAGGGGTTTAATGTCACCAAAGATGGATTTTTGAGTGCTAAAGTCATTTAAAAGAGGAAACTAGGATTGGAAACCTTTTTACTGACCACTGACATGGAAATCGGCAGCCTGACACTGATTACAGCCTGAATGGCCCTTATCATAATGTGATAAGAGGATCTAGGCTTGTCTGAGAAGGGCCTGTTTTCTTGTTGTGGGGGAAACACACCAGGATTTAAATCTGAAGGACCCTTATTTTTTGCTGTGAACCAGCTTTGTTTCTGTTTCTCATCCACCATCAACAGGCTCAGCTCACACCCAGAGCGGAAGAGGCATAGGCACCAGAAGCTTGACATTTTTTCCTTTTTTCTCTTTGAACACCTTCTGGCATCACTTTCAAAGCCCCTCTGTCTCAATGCTGGCTTGAAATAATGTGTGCTGAATAAAACACAGCTGCCATGCTGAGCAGGAACCGACAATGCTTATTATTCAGCTATAACAAAGATTTCCCATGTCCCATGTGTTTACGCTGCAGACAGAATGGTCTCTATCGACTGTTGCCCTTTTTTAAATTAAAAAGCAGAAAAATACTGTCCCACATGCACGGTAATCATCTACTGTGCTGCCACTGAGCGGTTTCTGTGGTGCTGATGCAGCAACAGTTTTCTATTTCATATATAAAAAAAATGTTCCAATGAGACGAGACTCAAAACACTCTTGCTGCCAAGCACGATGATGTCACTTTGTCACTTCTGTTTTGTTTCGTATGAACAGACAGCAGCTGCAATACACATTTAGCCTTATGACAGGAGCTCTTATACAATCAGATTCACACTCACATTATCTATTGTGTCCCTGCCAGTTCCAGAACAGATACGCACACTTGCTTTAACTGTAGGTGTTCACACAAATGAAAAGGAAGGCCCTCACACACGGAGCCTGCATTGTGAATAAATATCCTAGCGAAGTGTTAAACTCGTCCTTTTCTTCCTTTCCACAGCGGCCCTTAAATCTTAAGAAAGACCCTTTGTGGTGGACCTGGCGGCAGCAAACACCCCTCTTTCACATGCCCGTCCCCACTCTGTGGTCGGCCCCCAGCCGTGGAAGGACTGGGTAGCTCAGCTCCAAACCCCAGCATCACTTTGAAATCAGTAGTGTTTAAAGATCATTTCTTTAAAACACACTGCTTTGTGTGTATTATTCCAGGGGGATTATTGTGTCTCTGTCACAGGTGTTGTGGCAGGTTGCTGCTTGGTTTTCCAGCGTTACCTGGTGCTGATCCTCTTTGTTTTTTTGACGCTTCTACATCAGCTCCAGTGGGTTTTTGCCACAGTCGTCACGGTGTTTTGGTTTAAACCTGTTGCTGTGAGGCACAAAAGGTTTACTTGCATTATTGGGTTTTTAGACAGAATTAATGACTAATAAATTTTGGGTTTTTTTTTTATATCGTACATTCTGAATGTAAAGCCGATCTTTACTATTGTGTTTGGCAGAGTGAGTTTGTCTAAGTGGAATTCTCTGTAATCCCGTTAATGTGATGAGGAAGTGAGATTATTGACCAGTGTGCTCTCTGGACAGGAGGAAAGGAGAGATTCAGCCATTACTTAATTGTATGTGTTCCAGTAGAGTGACTAACGACTGTCAGGAGACTGTCCTCAATCATTTCAAATGCCTGCTGGGATTTTTCTTGTCAGAATAGCTCGATTTGCAGCCCCAAAACAGAAGAAGGCTGTAGAGAGAAAGAGAACTGCATTCATCTGGGCGGAGAGACTAAGAGGATGATTGGACACGGGTGGGGAAAGACGGGCAGGAAGGCAGAACAAGGTTAACATAATAAAACACATGTGAG
>BJFM01000022.1:257084-271203 GCA_016586285.1 Arothron firmamentum
CGCTCACAGGAGCAGTGATTATACCTCTGACCAGGACTGAGCTCAGCAACACACATTTGACTGGTGAAGTGTTTGAGGATAATCTGTCAACAACACGTTTTAGATTTGTGGCATTAAAGTTAGAAGACTTGCTGCGGCCACTGGTTTTCAAAAGAGTATACGTAGTTTAAATGAGTATGAGTATGAAGTAATTTATGTGGCTTGTTGAACAGACATTGGCCGTCATGTGGTGCTGATATTATGCAGCCTCGCCACAGGGACCCACCTAATACCGAATAAGGGATGCAAACATCAGCCTTTCTGCTTTATGAACATGTGAAAGAGTTTAGACGCTGTCTCCAGGTGCAGGCCCCAGATGCTCTTCTCGTTGGGGGTCAGTGGTGGGTGAACCTCGGCTCACTGACGGAGATGGCGTGGTGTTGTTGACGGGACTCACCGTGCGCTCTCCTGCATCGTTTGGCTTGAACCGAAGGTTCTCCTCTGCGTCCTCCAGAAGATTTGACACCAGGTTTGCGTTTCGTTTGCTCTGCTGTCAGCATGTGAGTCCAGACTAACAGCCTGGTTTCCTGCTTTTCTCCTGATGTTATTGGGGTTCCTGCCACCTGCCTGTGTTGCCAGTGGAAATCTTTTTCCATGACTCCTATTGTTCCGTCCAGGTGTTACCCAACAACCTAAAAACCTGAAGTCCTGCTTGTGCTTTCTTACTTCTTTCAGACAAAAAAATCAACAAAGAACGGAAAAACATTTGAAAATTGATGTTGTATATTTTCTCAGGATGTGATCAATCGTGGTGTTGAATAGCATTGTTTTTTAAACTGGAGGTGTTTTCCATAGAGTAGAGTCCGTGTGTATATTTCCTGATCTCCTCTTGAACTGTGAACTGTAAATTACCCACGCTCCTGCCTCCGGGACCCCAGTCAGCTGAAGGTGAAAAGGCATCTTCTGTGCTCACGCTGTGTTTTCCTTGCCTGTCTCTTCCGAACCGTCTGGTATATTTATCTGGATGAAGAAGGAAGTCGGGGGTGAATGTGTTTTTCCTATATGAGGGAAAAACACCAGACTGGGAGATAATGAGCCGGGACCACCTGTGAAGGTCATTTCAAAGCGGAAAACCCCGCTAACATAATAAACAGAAACAATCGTTTGTCATTTTGCTCCTAACATAGCGGCCCACTTCCTGTTGTCTTTTGAATGGACCACTGGACACATTAGCTGGGATCCAGCTGCTTCTGATGTGTCAACCTCCAAATCTGGTCTTGACTGCTGTTGAAATATCTCTGTCTTTGTGCGATTACGCACCTGTAGACCTTGGTTTAATCTGAGATGGGCAGATGTGTTGAAGTCTCAACACTGGTCTTGTCCTCTGGTGAAAACACATCTCTCTTTACCTCCTGTAACCAGGCTAACGGCAACAGGCGTCTACTCTTCTCAGTTTCCTGCCTCTTGTCTTCTCTACGCTTGACCTCCATGATTGGACTCCTTCTTGGACGTCCTCGCCTGCTTCACATGCTGTTCATGTGATTTAGAGAGCTGGGATGATGCTTTCATCATCTGAAATTCAAGAGGGTCCGGTGCCTACGTTCCCGGCCGCTGCTGGATTTTGGATTTTGCTCAGGGTATCGGGTTCAAGCGTGGCGTTGCCGCAGCAGTCAAGGCTCAACCCCCACGGGGGCGCTTTGATAAATCAGCCAGCGCAATCTGTGTTTGCAGGGGACTTTTTTTTGTCAGAGCCACGGGGAAGTGAGGATTAAACTGCACTCATCCAAAGAACAAAACAGTGAGAACAATAGTTTCTACCCCTCCAGAAAAGAGGCTTGCATGCCATCCTCCCAGCCCAGCGGAGAGGCTGATTTCCTGAGTCTGGCCCGGAAAACAGAAGCACAGGGATTTGAAGTGGAAGGCCGTTTCTCCTGTGACCCCCTGTCTTAACAGTGCCTGGGGCTGTGTGCAGGTGGGGCTGGAAATGGTTAAGTATAATGGGTGCAGTGTTTGGCCCGAGGACCGTAAACCCTGCATTTCACTGACACTGGGAAACCGAGGAAGAGAGACTCCCCCAGTTGGTCAGCAGTCAGCTCAGCAGCCAGAGGAAACGGGTGTAAAACATTTCTCTAAGCTATTTTCCCAAGTGACATATTTTTTTGTAGTATCAGTTTTGATTTCGCGCCCTGTCCGTGACATAATACGCACAAGAACTCTGCGAGAGCAGCAGTGGCTTTGGCTACATGCTAACGTGCAGCGTATGGACCAGAAGATCACAGCCTTGATGAATCTTTGCGCCAGATAAATATCCTCTGAAGCGCCCTCCTTGGCGGCCCTGCGGGCCACCCACTTTGAGCACGGACTGAAATGCGTCAGATGGTCTTTGTTTTCCACCTCCCTCTTAACCCTCGTGGCATGGCCTCGCCATGCGAGGGCTGTTATGGTCAACAAGAGAAGATGAGGGATTGTTGACCCTTCTCTTCTGAGGCGCAGCTGAAGAACGACCCCGCCCCTCCTTCTGCAGTGGCTCATGCACCACCTCACCACTCAAACCAGTCAGTACAATTGTATAACCAGATGTTTCCAAGGGGAAACTTTGGAAAACCCAAACTCAGATCTAATAGAGGTTTGCCTGGTTTGTGCGTCCAGGTCCACATGTGTTGACGTCTGCGCTGCTATGCTGTGCTCTTACAGTGCTCTTAGCTTTAACAGGCCTCCTGGGAAAGGAGAATTTCTTTTCTTTATTCCCTGGACTGTTTGTGTCTCCACAGCATCTCAGACTTCTCATGGCTGGAGGTGTTGGGGCCTCTGTTAGCGACACACCTCTCACAGGTGTACTCTCCACTGACCCAAGCTCTGGTGTCACATCAGCACTCGCAACAACAACAGCATCATTATTCCCTTTTTCCTCCATCCTGCTTTCCCACGCTCCTCCACCACTTCCCTGAGGCCTCTCGGCTGGGATGTTCTCACCTCCAGCCCGTCTATGCCTTACGATTCCAGCTCACTTGCCAAGTAAAAAAAAGAGTAAATATGCCACGGAGGTGATTCCCACACTAACCTGCATTGCTGTGGACAGGGAGATAATGGATAAAAAATGATGGGGAGGAAAACTCCCTTGACTTCACCCGCTGCATTAAATTAAAGTGGATCCGTGTCCGTCCTGACTTTGAAGTCGTCTGTGAAAATATGCTTAATGCAGCATAAAAAAGATTCATGTGCCTTTCAGTAGGCCTTTTCTTAACACATGTAATCTTTGTTTAAATCTTGGCAGAAGGCGATATGGTGCGGGTATTCCGTTTAGCCGTAGTGATTAAGTCTTTTCTACAGAGCAGTGAAAGCCTGAAAGTCACATGTTGGGAGAGACATTGGTCAGAGAACAGCCAGCAGCCCTGCCCAGGCTCTGAATTAGACGCTAAACATCTGCCCTCTGCTGCTGCTGCTGCTGATGGGCTTCAGGCAGCTGTGTCCTTGAAGTGGCCAGATGGCGGTAGCTGCTCCCTCTGTGGGATTCAAACTCAGTTTAGGCCTCTTTCATTGCAAACGTACATGACTGAGCATCCACATGCCTCTCCAGATCTCCTTTTAGACTCCAGCGATGGCATGCATGTGTAGAAAGCAGTGAGAACTCCCTGGTTGAAGTGAAAACAGGAAGGTTATTCATGTTAAAAGGTGTGATCATGACACTTGTTTAATGCTCTTGAGAGTTCTCAGAGTAATCCACGTTGGATTTCACAACATATTGAGCTGTCATTATTACTTTCCTCATATGGAATGGCTCGTGATGGATCCAAATATTCCAGCAGTCCACCTGCTGCTTCCATCTCTTTTTATTTCCAAACTGAACCCTGGATGGACTCTGCAGGGCAGCTGGATGGTGGAGTGGCATTACACATGCAGCCGTGGTTCAGATTGGAAACAGGTGGAGGTAAAATCCTTACGGAGATATCCCAGGCATGTCAGGGAATCACAACATCAGCAACATCAAGGTTTTTCTGGGATGACATCAGTTCCTTCCTGACTCCATTGAGTTCATGTGTAGAACCAAAAGAGAGATAGCAAATGCTGAAAATAAAAGCTGGCATCGAGAGCAAAGCTTCAATCAAAAAGGAAAAATGAGATTCCTGCCATTACACAAGGCTGTTTTCCAAAATAATACAAAAATGGTCAGATTCATAGTCATTGTTTTTGGTCAGATGTTATCAGGTTTGCTCACCCTCCCCTCCTTTCTTCAAATCTACACAATACTGTTGATCAGAGTCTGAGAGGAAAATGATGAATTACCGGTGAAGTGCCCGCCAGGCTCTGTCAAACCCCGACATGAATGATGGCTCGGCCTGGCATTCGTCTGGCGCGTACATGCGCGCAGATGTTTGATTACATCTGCTGGGGATCTTTCTCTGCCGTCTCTTCTGATCTTCTGCCTTTTGAAGTGAAAGTCTGTGCTACGTCTCAGCTCTCCGGCTGTCAGCTGAGCGCTCCTCTGAGCGTCTCAGGACCCCGCCGCTCTCTTTCTATCTGTGAGATGATAGAGACAGACTATTTATCTCCAAATCAAAAACACAATACTGCTTATAAAGACAAAGCTGGCTTCAAACGCTGAGAGCATAAATAGCCTGGACTTCCTCCCTTCACCCATCTGAACAGTTGTAGTCCAAATGGAACTACTTCAACTGTGTTTATTTGCAAGATAACTTTGTTTCCACTTTAAAATTGTGGTTCTACAGGTAAGAGTCTAGGCTAGCATGAGCAACTCTATGCTGTTGAGAGCAAAAATGGAAAGTCTACATTTGTGCATATCTGCACGAAAGGATGTTCCATTATATCAAGCATTGCTGCGACATTGAGGTGCAAAACAGTAGCATCCAACCGTGTGGAGGCTTTGCAGACCAGCACTTGTTTTGCTGAGAATAGGCATTTTTGCACTTTTCTCAACATTTTGAGGGGACTTTGTGTGGCTTCTCAGTGGATCATCAGCCTCTTACTATCCAACGGACAACCACAGGATCAGGGGGGTGAGTCATCAGGGTTTACTGGAAACAGGTCAAAGAAGATGTTTTATGAGGCTCTGGGTTTAAAGTAACTGTTTTGGTCTGTGTTTCTCTGAATCCGATAACAAAGTCCCTTTCCCCGGGCTTTCCATGCTGCGTTCAAGTTCCCGGCCGATGGTACTCCTCTTGGACCAGACCGTTCTTTCCATCTTCATATGGAACTAATTTGTCTCTCTTCCCTCTCTTGTTGTCTCTCTTCTGTCAAACACTGTAGCTGACTGCAGTGTTGGGGCACTCTACACCCACCATTGAAAGAAGTAATCCATTACTCAAACAGTTAACCATCTGCTCTGTCAGCTAGGAAACCCGGCGATCTCATCTGTCGGTTATTTATTTTCGGAAAAGACTTTCGGTAAACCTTAGGTAAACTTTTTACACACACACACACACACACACACACACACACACACACACACACACACACACACACACACACACACACACACACACACCAAAAGCAGGTATTTTGTCGAAATGCACAATTCTCTGAATTGTTGCATAGTTCCTCACATACTAAGGAGCTAATAATGGTAGTTGTATGCATTAAATATTACAATTTTGCAGCACTATATTTTATAAATTAAATTACAAACTGTATGTCAAAGTAGGTATTTGAGGTTGCACTGATGAAAAGGGTGAAGAGAGCAGTGAAAACGATGCGAGGAGGTAAATTACACTGAGACAGAGAGAGAGAGAGACAAAAAGGAGAGACCCTCCGGAGCTCCAGTTTTTGTTATTTTAACCCAGATTCAGCACTGAAATATGGCCACCATGTGGACTCTCTCAAAAAACTCTGTTCCAGTCTCAACCCAGCCAATAAGAGGAGATAAGGTCCATGGAGGAGGGACGTGGGGAGGGTCCCGGGGTCTCAGAGAGAATGTCATTAAAATGTGCGAGCACAGCAGGAGAGTTCAGGTCAGAGAAGCAGCATGTACAGGAGAACCGGATTACCCACAGACCCATGGAGACAGGTTGGACTTTTCTCAGCCGTCCTGCATGATTTCAGTTAAAGCCTCTGGAGGAACACTTACTCACCTGACTGACGTAACGGCTCATAAATATTATGTTGTAGGTCAGAGTCCAACACTGCTGTAGCATCTCAGGATGCTGAGCAGATGTGCAGCAGTGTTGGGAAAGACTGGCTCTCGCTGTGGAAAGTATGACTGTGCTCATTTGTTATTGACGGCTGTTCAGTTTTTAGCTCATCCTTTCACAAGAGCTTTGGAGGTTTTTGCCCAGCACAACTCATTTGCCTGGTTGATTCACTGCCTGCTGTAAGATGTTTTTTGTTTTGTAGTCTACACAGAATCATCGCTGGACAAGAACTTCTTGTTGTGGGACCAATCATCTCAACATCCCCTTTAAGTGGCTTCAGGGCCTTTTCATTTGACGCAGATCCTCCCAGATTATGAGCAGGGCCTTTCTTTTTTTTCCTACTTTAGTCTGGGTCACGTGCTGCAGAAAGGCTCCTCAGTAAGAGGCCGTGGATACTGCTGTCAGCTCGGACACAGCTTATAAAAAAACGTGTCCTTTGTGCTCTCAGCCCCAGAAACATTTTCTACACCCCCTCACTCTAAACAAACACTCTCCATGGTGACGTGTTGCTCTAGTCAGAGCATGCCTATAGAGATGCAGATTGTTTCCGGGCAGAGGTGGCGTACAACAGCCACTCCTGCTGGTTTTGTCGCTGGATAAGAGCAAGGCTGAATGGACTCTGATGATGATGTCTAGACTGCATTATCCCTTATGTGTTATCATTAATAACATGCTCTTTTGCATTACCTGTTGCACTGAAAAACATCAGCCCCCCATCTAGCTAAGATGACGCAAGCATATTTTAAAAACTAATCATGTTCTGTTGTGGTCAATAAAATGTTATTGTGTTCCTTGGTGACAATCTGGGCATCTTTAATAGACATTTAACTCTTATTTGGTGTGTGAAGTATTAGCTCAAGCTGTTGGTGAGAGCCCCCGTGCTGCAGCCACTTACGTAGAGCATGCTGGCAGGTAGGGGTGGGAGTGTGTGAAGGCATATGGGGATTTGTGTTGGGGGTCATTGGGCTGGTGGGTGTAGTCTGAAGGCTGTAAACTCTGCTGTAAACCGAGCCTCGGATAATCCTGGGTCTACCCCAAGGTTACTCGAGGAGTATAAAAGACATCATAAATCTAATAAAGCCTCACATATTGAGAGTGGCTGCCTTCAGTCTATCTTGGGAACCTTCTGTTTCTGATAACTGCTTAAATCTGCTTGTCTGGGAATAGTCAGCAGACGTCTGGGTTCATGTTGTGGCAAATACCAGCATATTAATAGAACCAGACATGCTTTAGATGGACTAATACACATTCAGGGCACCTTCAGACAAACTGAGACCCACTGTGGTGCTGTGTAACCAACAGGCACGTGACGCAAACATACTGGACCTAAAGGTCAGAGGTTATGTGTGCCTGTCGTATCTTCCCAGCTGGTTTGAATTGTTTCAATTCCAAAGTGTTTTCTTTCAATAATCTTGTCAGTGATGAATTAGTCTTCACAACTGGCCAGCAAATGTTTGACCCAGAGACTCAGGTCTGAGAGTTTGTCTTAAACCCTAATGTCGAGCACCAGTCTTGGCACCAAGCCACTCCTCTGGACGCTGAGGCTCTTTTGGCGAGAGGGTTTTTACATAACTTTCATTTGAGAAGTTTACGGCTGTTTTGCATCCGTTCACGGTGAGCCAACCAGAGCGCCTGTGATTCAGAAAAGTCATTTTGGTGCCTGTAATGGGAGGCGGGCCCTCCAATGATCTCATCTCTCTCATTGCAACAGCACACACACACACACACACGGCCGGTGTGCAAGTACAGATCTGGGCCATTGTCTGGGCCGGGGAACAGTTGTTGGTATCTGGACAGGATGTCACAGATCCAAGTTTGTGTAATCCTCTGACTCACTCGCATGCTCAACGGCGACCACAAAGGTCAACCGTGGCTCCAGTGACCCACAGCGTTGGGAGGGAAACCTGACGGTGCAGCGGCACACGTGTCAGCAGCAGCCCCCGACTCTGCCAAACACTGTTAGACGCAGACTCCCAAGAGACGGAGGGGAAGCCAGCGCTAAAAGAGTCCCAAAGAAAAGAAACAACTGTCAGCTTTGGATCACGGCTGTATTCGTAACATATGACTAAAGACTTGGACAGCTCTAATCCAACTTATCTTTACACTGTGTTATTGTTTAAGGGGATCTCGTGGTCTATCATTACCGGGTTATCCGTTTACTGGACAACGGAGGGCAGGCAACACTTCATACAAACCTTTTTATGTAAAAATAACGTCACGGGGTGTGAAAATGAGGCCCGTGTAATTCTGATGCAATTATTATATTAGCTAAAGAGATTAGTTTACGACTTGGTGGGAGACGCTTACGTCAAGGACCGCACCTTTTTATAACTAAATTATTTTACAATTTTAAGTGTGAAAAGTGTACTGTGTTCATTCAGAGGACTGCTAAGTGCACGCTAAAGGAACATTTTATGTCACTATAAGAAGCAACACTCTCCTTTTCATCATGGCATGAAATAAATGACGTTTCCTTCTGTTGTGTGAGATAAAGAATTCATCATAATCCGCAGCAAGACATCAGCGAAGTGCACGGAACGACCCGTAATCATCAAACGAACGAGTCGTCTCCCTGTTCTACTGCTGTGCCCCTGACATGACTATGCTGTCTTTGGCTGGTGCTGGCGTTTTCTCCTGCTCTTTGTGTCTTTTTTGGTTGTGCGGTGCGTTGCCGTGGTGTTCCCTCTGGGAGTGGCTGTAAGTTGTTTGAAATGTGCTGTCACTACTGTATCCACAGTATCCACAAATAACTCTGAGATTCCTACACGTGTGCTGCTGGAGCTTCTCCATGTGTGGCAGACGTGAATAGACAGTGTTTTTATTTTTCAGTAATGGATGTAACCTGTAGTCAATCAGCACACGTTGGAGCTTCTTTGTCATATCAGCTGGTCAGCGGTGAAGCAGCGTAGATGTCGCTGAGGTTATCTGTGGTCATGAGACAGCTGGACATGGTGATCAGTGCCTGTCCACCACTAGCTGACCCCAGGTCAGCCGTGTGGGCTGACTGATGAGTCGCTGCTGGGATGTTTTTCTCTTCGGCTGCATCCGCTTCTGTCTGCTGTTTGATGTCCGTGCCGGCTACTTCTCCACCTTCGCACTGGGTTTCACCGTGGGTTCTTCTAGTTTGCATCCATCCATGGTCAGTGGCGCTGATCCACTGGGAGCAGCAGTCAGAGAGCCCTGGTCGCAAATCCTCAAACGTAAACACAGTGAAAAGAGAAGAGGCCCACTTCAATGAACACATCCCTCCACGACTCATTAGAGCCTTTCCTGAAGATCTACAGCAGGCCTCCTCCTCCTCCTCCTCCCTGCACCTCCTCCACACTTTCCTCATTCTACACTTCTGCTTCTCTAACAGAGGAGAAGCAGTGGAGCTGCACTTCCTCAAATACAACCATTACTGATTGATCTCAGACCTTCTCTGACTTTGAAAAATCAGATTTAATGCGCACAATTAAAGAATTAACCCATCCGCTCTCTCTTTTATGTTTTAGGATTGTCTGATGTGACGCCAGCTGGCTAGCCCAGGGATCACAGATTCAGTACAATGTAGAAACCAAAACCAGACAGAATAAGAAGACGGAAGAGCAAAAGAACAGAAGGAGGGCGAGTTGTCGGAGGAGGAAGAAGAGCTGTGGCGAAGTGACACGGGCAGGAGATAAGAGGAAGCAGAGAGGGAAAACTGGGAAGCAGCCGCCATTTATTGACTGAGCCCTTTTTCGTCCCTCTGAAGTGTTCACTTGGGCTCACGTCTGTGCCAGAGAAGGATCCGACCCCCCCTCAGAGGGACTGTGACCTCCCCTCCATCTGAAAGCGGAAGAGCCTCCACCTCCAGCAGCCATGTGCCATGTCATTGTCACCTGCCGCTCCATGCTGTGGACTCTGCTGAGCATCGTGGCTGCATTTGGAGAACTCATTGCCTTCATGAGCACCGACTGGCTGGTGGGGTACCCCCGCACCCCCGACGCTGTCTTCGGCCCCCATGGGGCCACCACAGCCGGAGAGGCCTACAGGCCGACCTTAGGCATCTACGGCCGCTGTATAAAGCTGCCCCACCTGCAGCGGGGAATACTGTGCGGACCCTACGCCATACATTTCGGGGAGATCGCCAGCGGGTTCTGGCAGGCTACCTCCATCTTCCTGGCGGCGGGCATCCTGCTGCTGTGCGCCGTGGCGTTCATCTCAGTCTTCACCATGTGCTTTCAAAGCATCATGAAGAAAAGCATCTTTAACGTGTGTGGACTGCTGCAAGGGATTGCAGGTGAGATTTGTCGAAGAGATTGCTTTTATACCCAACTAGGAGATTTTAAAACTTTTTTCTACTCATTTTGTGTGATGTTAAATGTATACAGAGACGTTTGCATAATTACAGAATCACAATTTTGAAGACAGTAAATATGTCAAACGTCTCTACGACCACTGCTTACCCCGTCTAAACTGAGGGGTTAATGTCTTTAATTTTCTGAAAATGTCAGTCCAGCCTGCTTTTCTTTCCATCCCGTGGTTTGTCAGATGTTAAGAGGTAGTAAGTCTGCAAGAACTGTGCTCTCTTTTTTTATGACATTGTTAACTTTTTCTCCCTCATTTTCCAAGTCTAGAACAAAATGCAGCTTTGTGCTTCCCCTGCGGTTGAGCCACACATCTTACAGGAGTTGAACTACTTTGCTTACATAAACTGGCCTGTCGTCCCACATGTAGCTGAGTCTAAATCCACACTCTAAATAATACACACCTCGGAGCCAGCTTGAGAACAATGGCCGGGCGTCTCTGCTGACAGTCTCTGATTTTACAGAATGCATCTACAGAGGGACATTAAAGCTTAGCTCATTTAGCTTTTCTGTCTCCTCATTCTCCTCCCATCAAGGTAAATGAGGAGTTTCAGCTGCACGCGTTCATTATGAGCGCCACAACGCCCACGGCGACAATGATATGTTTGATTCTTGTGGAGCCTTGTGTGAACTCCCAGCCAAGCAGTTAGACTCTGAAAAACACACAACGGCCTCTTTCCACCCTCCAAAGCTGCCACTCGTAGCAACTGCCACCCAAATATTTACTTTCTGCCCTGGCTTTCTGACCCCTGATTGGTGGAGCTGAACACGCATGCGTATCTGCACGTGTGTGGGTGTGTGACCCGTGTCCACCGTGGGGCTTCTAGGGCCAACGTTAAACCCACCGTGGTGAGTTATGGAGAGAAGGAGGCTCGGAGATCAGCCTCACCGGGCCTCCTCTGCCTTCATGCACTCCGGCTCCCGTTCTCTGCTGATTACGGCTGTCCTCCCCCGCAGATGTTTACGTGCTGCAAGCCTAAAAAGAACAAAGATGGCTGGCTTGCTGACCTGACGGGTTGCTCACTTTCATGACAGGCTACTGAAAGAATTGCTCAAACCACAAAGCCTGATTATCTGAATGCAAGCATCCAACATGGGCCCAGTATTTCTGCTTCCATGACTGTTAACGAGCTGGAGCTCTCGATAGCTCTGTGCAGTTGCAGACATCTCAGCCTCTACCATGCTTAGCAGTTTTTGTAATTGATTAGGAAAAAGGCTGCAATGGTAGTTTGCTAAGTAGTCTCACGTATGTAGTTTGCGTCTGCTGTACTATCTTAACTGTGTTGTGGATTTAACCAATGTCAAATGTCTTGTGTTATATAGAACGTTGCTATTCATCTTGACTGGTCCTCGCAGGTTTCCACCTGGTTCTAATTCAGACGCACCCTGCCAAAGCCATGACACTGTTCAAGTACCAGCTTGAAGCACTTTTCTGATCGCTCCAGCCAGTCTGTTCTGGCTGAAAGAAACATTAGATACCAGGAATGCCCTGCTTTGTGAAACATCGAGTGACTGAGCTTGCAAGATACTCGCCAGGTCCTTCAGGGTGAGGCAGTTATCGCCATTCAACCTATAGGTTGCTAACTTTCCAGTGCAGAGAGGAAGCAGCAGAGATAATGTTACCTAATCAGGAAGTCCTTTATTTACCAAATATAGGGTGGAATTGTGGCAAATGAAAGTGGGGAAATACAGCTCTGAGTCTGCTTGTTATTTAGAGGAAGAGGATGTGGAAGAGGAAGAGGAAAGTGGGCGAATTGAGCTTCAAACAGTTAAAAAGGACGAGGGGGGTGTCAGTGCGCCTCAAGGCCCATAACCTTTTTTAGTCATTTTAGCTACAGGGAGAGAGAAGACCTAGCATATGTTTTGCTTGAAATCCAGCAGGTTCTCCGTCCTGTTTGCACCACGGTGTCACGTATACATCGGTTGGTCGTCTCTGTGTGAGGCGTCACTCTATCTTCCACCAGGACCGCTACATCAACTTTCTGCTAATCACTGTTTCCATTATCCGTGCCAACTCTTGGGTAATGAAGAAACTGGAGCTAGACAGAAGATATTTGGGGAAGTGATTGAGCTCAGATGTGGAGATTGTAATCCCATTGCCAGAGATGCTCACGTCATCGGCTGTGGAGCAGCTCCAGAGCTCATGAACCCAATCTCCACATCCACTGATGTCACTTGAATTTTTTAACCTAAGAGTCTCGGTGACACACTTTCTGCTGGCTGCAGCTGAGATTCCATTAAAGTGACGGTCGGTTTGAGCTCAGGCTGAAGGTAAATCCATTCCCTTTACGTAATTAAATGTCCTCAACAGACGTTTCTCTGTTCGGGGTCAGCTAAACTGCGAATTCTGGGAGTGCACAGTCAGAAGCCCCCTAGAAATGTCTCTTTATTTGTTATTATTTATTGAACCGCCATCATCGTTCATCATCACTCACGCTGTACGCTAACTTAAAAAAACAACAAAAAAAATGGGATTAAACAAACTGGCAAACAAACTGGTCCATAAACCTGTCTCCAGTTCCTGTCCCTGTGGGGCTGAATGGCTTTATTAGCCACCGTCAACTTTCCCTCTGACCCTAACCCTAACCCTAACCCTAACCCTAACCCTGACCCTAACCCTAACCCTGACCCTAACCCTGACCCTGACCCTGACCCTAACCCTAACCCTGACCCTAACCCTAACCCGTGACTCACCGAGCTCATGACAGGTGACTCAGGTCCAGCTCAGAAAGAAGGAGACAAACCAGTTATTTACAGGATTTAATGAAGCGTTACTGCCCGGCATTTGTTCTGAAATGAAGAGAACTCTGTGATTTTTAGCATTTCATGATAACAGACGGCCACAAGAGGACGGATTTGGAAAAAGGTGTCATTTCCACTTCGTTATGAGCAAATTAAAAAGAAAGGAGAGTCATGGCTTTGTAGGTGTGCGGTGCAGGCGGGCTGAAGGCAGAAGCTCTGAGAGGGGAGATTATGTAGGGGGTGAAGGGGTGGCGTTGGTGGCAAGGAGGCTGCGAACGCAAATGGCGTGATGTTGGAGGGTCCACAGTTTGGAAGTTTGCTGAGAACCACTGGAAGGGTGGAGTACGGGGGGATATTGGATGTTTCAGCCCATTGTTGCTGCGCTAGGTGTGTGTGTGTGTGTGTGTGTGTGTGTGTGTGTGTGTGTGTGTGTCTGTGTGTGTGTGTGTGTGAGAGAATTAGAACCATACCTTCAATCCATCACTGGAGCCGGTCTGGATGTCAGGCCGGTGCAGCAACATGTGGAAAGAATTTATGACCTAGTTTTTGTTTCCTTGTTTCATATGATATCAGTTGTGTTAAGAGCGAGGGAACGGTGAGGAAAGAGAGGAAGCAGAGGGAGGAAGGGGGATGCATATGCAGAGTGGAGAGCTGCTCGTCACGCAGATCACTCGTACTGTGTCATAGCACGGGTGGAAATGCTTCTTCCCGAGCCGTGATTGGTGGCCGGCCTGTCACATGACCACCCGAGCGTCCGCAGAAAGAAATGGAAATCTCATGACAAGAACGCCGTCCACAAGGGGAGGCTGTGTTTATGTGTCAGGAGGTGTTTTGAGGCGTCTGAGCCAAGTCGGCAAAAGAAGTGGGTCACGATCAAACAGGAAGTGACCCGGACACAAGGAAGGAGGGAGGGGGGGGGGGGGG
>BJFM01000022.1:271228-287707 GCA_016586285.1 Arothron firmamentum
GTCAGGCTACCTTTTCCTGTTGTTTTCCACTCTGTGTCGCGGCCTGACCTGGCAATCAGAACTCAGGTTCACCTCTACTTCCTGAAGGTTCTCTCTCATCTTCTTCAGCCACATGCTCAGACAGATGGCAGGAAATCCTTTTTGCTGCTCCACAGATGTTTCTGGGCACGGCTGTGTCCCGCTGGCAGCAGCGGTCCTCAGGCTGTGCCGGTGGCCGTGGCCCAGGCACGCTGCTTTCTCTGGGGACCCGAAGCGTGTCGGCTGCTTGTGGGCCTGTGCCTCAGGGGGGTGGCGTCAGCCGCTTATTCACTTTGACAGTTTCTGCTTTAAATTACTCACAAGCTTGCATTTACGTTTGTTAAGAATGTTCTTGCTCTCTTGAGGGTTAATCTGAGCGCGTTTGCGAATCGCACACGTGTTGGACGTTTGAGTTGATGTCCGTCGACGGTTTCAGCCGGTGATGGATTATTTGGCCTTAAAGCAGTTTTATTTCAATAATATGATGGGCTTTTTGGGAAAACAGGTCGATCTTCATCAGAGCATGTGTGATATTTGGACAGCGTTGTGTTGTCTGCGCCGTTAACGTTTGCTGTGCTCCTCTCCCGGCAGGTCTGTTTTTGATTCTGGGTCTGATGTTGTACCCTGCCGGCTGGGGTTCAGAAAAGGTCCAGTTGTACTGCGGCCAGGACGCGGCCCCGTACCGGACCGGGCTCTGCTCCATGGGCTGGGCCTTCTACACCGCCATGGGCGGGACCGTGCTGACCTTCATCTGCGCCGTCTTCTCGGCCCAGGCAGAAATCGCCACCTCCAGCGACAAGGTCCAGGAGGAGATCGAGGAGGGCAAAAGCCTCATCTGCCTCCTCTGAGACCCTCCTGCTTCAAGGGTCGAAGAAGAAGAAGAAGAAGAAGAGAGAAACAGGCCAACAACCATCGCCGCCCACCATTTCTAGGTGATCTCATCAGGCTGGCCTATGAAAAATTCAATGTTTACCACTAAAACTGACTCTCTATCTCTATGTTTTGTGTTTTTATGTGGAAGAAATCTACAAGTGCCAATTTTTTCTCAGAGTGCATCTTTGTCTTTCTGCCACTAGAGGTGCTGTGCCTGTTGTTGTGGGCGCCGAGGCGAGCTTCGTCCGCCGCTGCGCGCCCTGTAAATAAGTGTGATTTTAGAGATTTTTGTACATAGTCACGATCACAGAATGATTGTTCAGCTCGATCCAGGCTGGGCTGACAACATCTCTCCTAAACACTGGTGTTTCTGTCACCTCTCTGGAACCGGTATACCAACATGTGTGCATGCGTGTATGTGTATATGAATGTGTGTGTGTGTGTGTGTGTGTGTGTGTGTGTAGCGCTTCAAGGAGTCAGTAGATTCGTAGCAGCGTTATTTGAAGTCCAAACAGACCAACCTGGATCGGTTAACCTTTTGCCACGTGTGAGAATGAACTCAACAAGGGAACCACCACTCAGCCAGAATAAACTACTCACAGAATCGGAGCGGACATGTCGTTAAACTCACAGAATGTACTTTTGAGTGACATCTGCAGACCGTTGAAATGTACCGATGGAAGAAGTTGGACACAGACCGCACATGGAAGTGCTGGGTTGCTCAATCCCAGCCTAAGATATTGAAGATGACCTGTGAAGGATCTGTAATCTGTGCACAAAGACCGGAGTGGACGATGAATTATTGCTGTCATTAGTTAACGTCAGGGAGTCTGTTGAGTTGTAGATTGTGTTCCCGTCTCTCCCCTTTTATTTCAGCCAGACAAATAAAGCAGAGGGTAAAAAAAAATCTGAGCTGGGGTGATCACCTCCTTCTTTCTGTTACTTCAGTGAAAGCCCGGCTGTGGGAAGAGGACACGGGGGAGGAAGGGGAGATGCAGCAAGTGGAGCAGCCAGCTGAGACCTCAGTTCAGCCCTCCAAAGTGGGGGTTTTGTTTTCCAGCCAGCGGGTGATCAGTTTTTCCACCGATGCAGAACTGAACTCTGCATGTGTGCGTGCACTAATATTTCTGCTGAAACACTGGAGTTATATTTAATTACTTTAACAAATAATAGACATAAGTCCTGTTACAGTCGCACAAAGTCATCTTGTGGTTTCTAATGATGTAGCTCATTGTTAAGTTAATTTTCTCATTAGTTGAGGAAATTAAAGGTTCCTCACTCATCCTAACAGGAACAGATTTGGTTACATCAACTGCAAAAACATATTAGCATTTAGTGAACACACTAGCTGAAACCAGAGATCAGTAATTAGAACGCTAACAGACTCTTATTCCCCACCATATCCTCCTGGCTGCGAATCTGGTCCATTTCATCCAAATGATCCCGTTTATGCCCAGAAAGAAGCGTCCGGCGCCAGAGCTGGACTGCCTTAGTAAACACCGCCACCCTGCGGTTATTGGCTGCCATTGCAGCCTTATATCCCGCAGCATTAATGAAGTTGTGAACGCGTTCAGAAGCAGCAGCTTTTATTGTGTTAATACAATAAATATACAAAAAACCAAACTACCTAACATGCGACTGAAGGGGAAACCAGACAATCTTACAGCAAAATTTAGAGTGGAAAAACACTGTACAAAATATACAAAGACCCTGGAGTTTTCCATCTAAAGTTGAAAAGTTTGATTTTACTTTCAGTGTTTCTACCAAAAACGCCGTTAATTACCTAACACAACTTCCATCTACGGTTGTGCTGTACGGCTCGACTTTCAGTGCAGTCCAACAAACCTCATTTAACAGCAAAGGTGCCAAAAGGGATAATCTCATATGTGTACTTCAAAATAGACATGCACCAATCCAAACAAGGAATCAGCAATCGCACAACAATACAAAAGCTTTGCTGTCACAGACTATTCAGACATTCAGCCCCGTTTGCAATCATGAAATGCATTTGGGCAGGTCTAAGTTGATGCACCTTCTTGTTGCTGGACTTCGTTGAGAGTCACAAGTATGAAACTATGAAAATGCAAGCAGTCGCCAGAGCCTTACTGTACATTTTCCATTCTAATAACAGGGCCGATTAACCTCTTCATGAAAGGGAAGAGTAGATCCTGAGTTAATTTGAGGTAAGTCTCCAGAAGATGAGAAAAACTGAAGCCAAGAGAAGAGCTATTACTGGTATTTAACTCTGTGTGTGTGTGTGTGTGTGTGTGTGTTTGTATCCTTCAGGATGACCTCAGGAGATGCTCCAGATTAAGAATCTAATGACCAGATTTAAAGTGCAATTTGACACAACTTCACAAAGGACACTGAGACTTAGAGGCGGAGGATTTCCGTGAAATTACTTTAAAGCAAACTACTGACTGGTAACTTGCCTGGAAGGAGGTATCGTTCAATGGCTTTAACCGCTTCATTTAGAAGATTAAACAGTTTTTAAAGCAGAAAAAAAAGAGAAAAACATTGGATGCACCAGTTCCAGTGTTAAATACCAGACAAATACATAAAATCCTGCTAGCGTGGCTAAAATTAACAATGGATAATCAAATTAATCACAATACATTTCCTTGTCAATATATAGGAAAAGAAATTCATTCACATCAAAGTGACAGATGTTTTATCCTTCACATAATAATCAGAGATATTAATCAGGGGCATAAGGATGACAGAGGGGAGCAGAGTAAGGCAGTGAGCGAGAATGCACAGCATTCATGTCTAACGTCACGTCACTCCACCAGGGGGCAGCACCACAAAGCGAATTAAAGAGAAGGGCTGGGCAGTGAGAAATGATTTCATTTGAAAGACAGACCAATCAAAACTCACTAAGGTGTTCAGAAGGTTGCGGGTGGGAAATGCCCAGACACTACATTTATAATGTAAGCTACATTAGACCCCCTACAGGGACAAAGAGGCACACGTTCATCGGGTGGACAAGCAAAGAAAACCGTAGCAGAAGCAGAACTGCAGCTTAGTTGGGCTTAGTTTGTAACAAAGCCATGATGCAGGATGGAGGAAGAAGATTCCAGATGGCGGGATGACCTCTTTCACAACAGAAATGTCTGAAGAGGGGGATTGTTCTCACACAGGACGCGGGACGGAGTGAACACCAATCAGACTTGCTCTTTAAAGGCCCCCTGAGCAGCTCTGGAGGCAGCGTTAGCGGCTGCAGTCTGCACCGTCTTGTTGGACATGACACCGGTGGCAAACTCCTGCTGGGCCCTCTCAAAGCTGGCGCCCGTGGTGCGGTACAGCGCATGGATCTGATGAGGATGCGGAGGTTAGAGGTCAAAACGTGGGCACCTTTCAAACGCCTGTGGTTGGCCCTACCTTTTTGAACATGATCAGCGACATGGTGGCCAGAGAGGTGAAGAGAACGGCAACAATGATCATGATGATGCCCACGGGGGTGTTTTTATTCAGGCCGGTCAGAGCAGAGATCCACCCACTACGGATGAGAAGCGGACCTTTAACACTGCAGACGGCTAAACTCCCATTTCAGTCAGACAGAAACGCGAGTCCAGAGGGATTCACAAGAGACTCGCCCGCTCACGCCTGCTGACCGATGCTAAATCTAGTTCTGATCCAGCGCCTCACCTGGTGCCCCAGCTCGTGATGCCGATACACTGGATCACGTAGATACCGAACTGACAGATGTACACAAAGAAGAACAGGAAGAACCTGAAGGAGCTGTCACTCCTGCACACAGAGAAGAAGAAGACGACGGTGCATCAACAACAGAGAGGCGGGGCAGCTCTTTCGGGCGCGTCCGAGCCGTACCTGAACGCTCCGTAAAGCGGCCTGTACCAGCAGACGAAGGAACACGGCGTGAAGAGCAGGAACCAGAGGATGGACAGACCGAAGTCCACGCCGCGCTCGACGTCCACGAAGAACCAGGCCAAGCAGCCCACCAGGTTAGCCAGCAGCGTACCTGCGTGAACTGCAGCGTAAAGGGATGCAGAGAGAAGAACTGAAGTAAATGAGTGACAGAATCTCTGAACACTCTCGTCTACAAATACGTTACACATTCTGTGTGTCTGCCAAGATTGGAAACAACAGCCAGATCCTCTCTCCATGGGGAAACTCTCCGTTTCTGTTCATAGTTTCAACCGTAACAGCAGTCTAGAAACAGAGTTTACAGCCTGATGTGAAATATGACGTTAGGCTGCTACTTTGGCAAAGCTGGATGGGGAATTGTGCTAAACGTGCACTCAGATTCCTTAAAAAAAAACAGATTCTCTACTTTTGGCCACGCAATGGTGGTAAACCATGAAGTGAATGTGCGAGGGAGCGACCCGTCTGGATCTGAAGAAAGCTCTGAGCCATCAGCTGACCAGGGCCCTTCATCGGGCCACATGACTGCACCATGTGCCTCCATCATGTGGTCCCTGAATGCCACTCCAAGTCTTTCATTCCCTCCAAAAAGCAGGAAATGTGAAATTGTTACGCAGACGTGAGGACTGAGCAGTATCTGCTGTGCGTGCGTGTTAAATTCAGACTTTAAGATCGTATGTGTCTGGAACCCAAACAGATTTTTCCCTCCTCTCTGAGCTCCTTTGGCGTCAGAGGTTTTGGATTTGGCAGCAGCAACATCCAGCAGTCCAACAAAAACAGCTTCCTTTCACATCACAAGCCACTAACTTTCCCAACGCTACGCATTCAACAAGTCTTTCCTCATCCTTGACGAGGACAGAAGCAGCCACTCACACATCCACAGGTAATACATGATCTGGACCGTCTTCTGGTACTCGACTGGGATGTCCACCGTGATGTCGTGGTAGAAACAGGGACCCACGGGGAACTTCTCCGGCAGGGGCGGCCAGTTGTTTTTCCTGCCTGAAACAGAAGCGAGCGAGCGAGCGGCTCTGAAGCTGGCGGATCAGGACCCTGAAGCGAGTCTGCCTCTGCGGGGCGCTCACCTCCGGACGCGCTCAGCGTCTGCATCTCTCTCTCCCGCCGGTCCAGCTCGGCGGCCTTCTTCTCCAGCTCCTCCTGCCTCTTCAGCAGCTCGGCGGCTCCCTGCGGCTGCTCCTGCGTTCAGAACCTCGGGTCAACACGAGTAAACAGAAGCAGCGTGGACGCAGGCGTGGACGCCACCACCTTTTTCTGTGGCTGTGAGTAGGCGGGAGGCTCCTCTGTGGGCTTCATGATGGCGGGCTGCGTGCTGACGGCCGGCGCCGCAGTTCTGGGCGTCTGCTCCGATAACACGCAACATCACAGACATTGAAACACTGACAGAGATGATGTGTTAGAAGAAGAAGAAGAGTCATCATCAACTCACCGTTTGGGCATCTGTAAATGGATTAAACTCCTCCAACCCCGGGGCAGCAGCCTGTCTCGCTTGTGTCACCGATGGATCCTGCGGAAACATGGAAACAATTAATCCCTGTTAATGGAAGACCATAGTCCTCATCTCCGTCACCAGGACGGCAGAAGAAATCCCACTATCTTGATTTGAGCATCAAACCCTCCATTATTGTGCCAAATCTAAGCCGCAGCCCTCTTCATTTAAATTGCAACAGGCCTATAATTTAATCCTGGCAAAGACAGGATGATTCCAATCATTTTCACAGGCAGGCTGCTATAAATACCCACATCCACACAGGCTGCAATTAATTTGTCCAACAAACAAGCTGGTCCTCGATACCGTTTAGACATGAAGCAGACTTCACATTAGCTTCCAAGGAGCCTGGACCGCGGCCTCACCTCCACCCAACCTTACCATCAGCTGCGTCGCTCACGAGCAACGTTCATTCAAGATGATCATCCAGACGGGGGATTCCTGCGTTCCTGCCCTCCTCTGCTCTCACCGTGGTCCTCTCCCCGCGCCCACCTCTCACTTTCTGGGGGGGAATCTCTCCCCAACACCGCACACATGCCGCAAACTGGTCACCAGACCAGGCTCATCAATATTTCAGGGAATCTTGTGTTTAAAGTTTAATGATGCCCCACTGCACAGCCAAACCAGCACAAGAGCTCATTATGAGACACACACAGCAAAATCCTAACGAAAATGGACACCAGCAGCAGCAGCTGATGCGTTCAACCATTGCAGTTTAATAGTACTTTCGATCTCTGTTTTAACTCAGCAGAACTAATTGTGTGTTTGAATCTCGCATTAAACACTAATCTGAAGCGGATCGATGCCAGGGCGGGCAGAAACTGAGCAGAAAAGACAGCAGAAGGGATCCGAACGCCACATGGCACCAAAACAGCACCATATGACTTCATCAAGTATTGAAGATGGCTCCGGGAGGCGAGCAGCACTTTCCTCAGGCTAGTAAAGTATGAGCCAGAGAACGAGAGATAACTGGCAGGACATCAGAATGTCACCAGTCGGGTCAGCGTGTTAACACCGCCTCATGAATCATTCACTCTCAGTGTGACGCGTGAGCAACACGCAGGAGGAAACGTCCAGAAATACCAATGAGACGGGGACAAAAACACTGTTTGAGGCTGTCAACCTCTGATGATACCAACCAGCTATTTCAATGTTCTGCTTTTTTATTTTCACTTTTATGTTTTTATGAAATATTCAAATGACTGTGTTAACGACCCTTAAACGCAGCCACGTTTTAAAGTTGACATACACACAGGAAGACCAGGCTTATCGCCACCGTCTTGTTTTGAAAATAATAGTCGCTCTTTTGGGTCAAAACCATGCATGCAATACTATTGCTACAGTAAAATAAGTGAAACGATACTGCATCATAACTTGTTAGTAAGTAGTGATTGACTGCTGATGTACGCAGGTTGAATAAATCTCATCTGATCCGCTTGACAGACGCAGTGAGAAGGCCTGAGGCGTTCAGGAGAGAGTCCAAGGATGAACTTCTCAAGCTACAGTTGGTATTCATGAGGGGCAGAGCAACAGTTTGGTCTGAGGAAGGAAACGAGCTGACATCTGCCAAAAGTCTTTCGTGAACCGAGAAGTTGCTCTCCGAGAAGACCAGCCCGATGCATGGTGCAGATCTAGGAAGCGTCTGTGATGAAGGTTGCTGCCGTTGTGGAACGAGAAAGAGTCTGTTTTGTGGTCACATCAGGGGAAAATGTGATTACAGAGCGCAGCAATACATTTGGAGGTGAGAAGCTGCGGTTTTTAGCACCAACAACACTACAGTCGCAGTGTCAAACAGGGAGTCGGCGTTTCACACTGCTTAAACTTTAACTTTTAAATAATGTGAACTGAACAAATTAATTTTTTCCCCTCCAAATTCTTCTAGGAAACCTCCAGTCTTTATTAAAATGTAGCCAATAATAACATGTCTTGATGCTCTTCTAAAAGTTGTAACCAAAGTCACATTGATTTCTTTCATTGACAAGGAAGATGGTTGAACTCCACCTAGTCATAGAAAAATGAAATTGGGGGCATTTTTTAAACGAACAGCCGACATTATCACACGATCTTTAAATCACGGCGATACATCTAACAGGGTTGTTAAATCTGTAGATTAGTTTCGTTAGTGGCTCTAATCTAATTTAAAGTGTTATGAAATAATTAACATCCTGTTTGTTTCAACAAAAATAACAAACGTTACCAGGAAGACAAACACAACTTCAACCCTACCCAAGTCCCTGCATCCTGGTAAAGTTAGACACCAATATTGACAGACTTCAATTTTTTTTAAAAAAAAAAGCCTCACTTTAAAGATGACATTGTAAATATTTCGCTTTAAAAGCTTTCTGGAATAAAATTCTCAGCACCTCAGTAACGTTCAACTACGACTGTGAAATAATGCTAACGCTAGTGCAGCTAAAGTTGCTAGCGTTACCTGAAAAGGGTGGCTGAACGCAGGGTCCGCGAATGGATTGCTGTCGATTTCTGACATTTTCTTGTGATTTAACTCGCCTTTTTGCCTGGAATCTGTCTAACCTCTAGTTTTAGCCAACGGTAGAGCTAGCCACCTCTAAAACACTGACAGACGTAAGTTGACACTGACGGAGAAGTCCAGTCTTGATGGATCTCAAAGATCGTATCGACGTGTGATAGCTCACCAGTTGTGGTCAAACGCAACACGAAACAATTCAAGCGGAAACGACACAACGTCATATCCTTTGAATATATTATAGTTAAAATTGGTGAGGAATTAACCTAAATTATTGTTTTGCTACACATGATTTACAGTGCCAATTAAACTATGCCATTTTTCCTATCGATGCCTTAATTGAAATGGTAGAATGGGAATTTGTTGGTTTAAAAAAAAAGAGAAATAAAATATATACGAAAAATGACGAGGATTTTTTAAATTATCTCTTTTTTTAAGTTCATTTTTCCTTATTTTTAGCAACTTAGGGGCTGGAGTTGATTTGATCATAGATGTATGAGTTATAGTTAGAAAGGCGTCCACCTCACTGCAGTTTAGTCAGCAGTGACGACCCCTGTTCTGGTTTGTGTGGATCTATGTGTTGTCTGCCGCTGAAGACCTGTCATGTGACATCGACTTGTCCAACTCACGCTTCCGCTTCTGCGTGTAAAAACTTGTGCGAAATCTCGGAGAAGTTTTTCTCTGCTGAAAGTTTTTTCGCTAAATGACACATTCTGACATTTAAGACCCGTTTGTAAATCGCAAGAAGATCAGAATACAAGCTTACGAACTGTACACGTTGTCTAGCGGTGAGTATGTCGACGGGCGTCTCGTATAATGACCAAGGAGGAGCAGAGGCTGCCGTGGAAGCTGCTCAGGAGAGCACCCCGACCTCCGGCAGCACCGGAGCTGCCTTTGGACTTTTCAGCACCGACTTCAAAAAGTAAGTCAGCCGACTTTATGCGACAAGAATTACTGAGACTGAAGTTGTACCAAAGTCTGGCGGTTCGAGCGACCTCTTGAGTTGCTGGCGCCCATGTGGCTAAAAAAGAGGCCAGAGGAATACAGCATCATCAAGCTAGGCAGTGATGGCGACTGTTAGCTCTTCAACTATGGCACTGTCAGAAACCCATCTGTTGGCTATAGTAGCGTAACTTTTTATTGCACGAATGTAATGAGCCAAGAAAAGTGAACTGTAACATTTAGAAATATGCATACACAGTCTGTCTGTCTATCTATCTGTCTAGCTGTGTGTATAAAATATTCTTGTATAAAAACAGCAGGGCACCATTATCGTGTCAGTTGTATCAGATCTGCTTTGTGTTGATTTGCAAACCACCTGTGGGCCTACTCTGTTCAAGGCCAGGCTTGTGTAGGAACAGATAGGAAAAAGAGTTCTGTAATTATAAAATGAAATGAATGATCCTTTTGAAACTGAGGCAGTATATGATGCATTTTTTCAGACATATTTTTGCGCTAGATCACCAAATGTAACTTAAATTGTCAACATTTCACAAAAACAGTATTTGATAAGTATTTCTTTCCAGTGTTTTCAGTTTAATTCCAGCTGAGCAACACTAGAGGGCAGCATAACCAAACGTACAGCAGCTGCTGAAACGAGTTGAGCTCGTCCGGTTTAAAACTCCTGTTCCAGAGGGGTAGATTTAAGAAAAGTGGTATTCATAAGAATGTTTATATACTTGTGTAAATGCCTTTTTTAAATCATGAAATTTGGCAGACTTTTTCATCTTCAGTTTTATCTTCAGCATTGTTCATTCGTTGATTTGCTGTCACTCTTTACTTTAACTTTTGATAGGATGTCCTTCAGCCAAAATGTTAAACAAGTTAACTTCTAAGCTGCCTCACATGACCATCGACCCAGTGAGGGGAGGCTGTGTCATATGTCTGCTTCTCTAAACCAAGCTGACCTGCCCAGCAAGAGAATTAATGTGTGTGAATGATGCTTCTGTTTGCAAATGCCTGACTCAAATCACAATGATCCCGGGTCTCATACTGGCGTATTGGGCTTCATTTCTTTCCCTCCAGCAGTCCTGTTTCATTGGTTGTTAGTGCCTATTACCACATTAGTGTTTTTCAGTTGAAAAATGCCAAGTATGCATTGCATCTGTGTTTGGCTGTGTGACACGGGACCTCTTTCAAATCGGCACAAATCAGCATTTTTCAATAGATTTTATGGCAGTTGTAACATGAAATAACTGATCACCATCGTTACATCTGTGCAACACTACACGTTCACATTGACAGATATCATAAGTGATGAAACCAAGTATTGTTTTTTAAAAAGACTTTGTTGGTCCATTAAGTTCCAGCACTGTTTTGTGGACAAACTGCAATAATCAAACCAAGCAGCAAACAGAAAATGAATTAATTTTTATTTTTAGGTCAACTGTTCTTTTTATTTAATATGAAAGTCTTGTTTTATTTAACCCTTTTCTTTGATTTGAATAAATTCTACTTATTATGCTATGGATAATTATTCAAATGTGGACATTTTTTCTTCACATTATTATACAGACAGCCGAGACTATTAAATAAATAATGTTACAAAATATAACAATGTTAGTGGTTATTGGGTTTTACATATAAAGATATTGATTTATTAGTCATCTTAGTAGTAGAGGAATAGGAAAAATTCAAAGGTGACTCCAAACAGTGTACTTTTCACTGATGTTTGTTTAGGGACTTGATTTTAATGCTGTCAGTGCTGTTCTAGAGGCACCAGAAAATCCACCTGTGAGAGACACGTTGGTTTACCTGTGGTTGTTTATGACTCTTCTGCAAAGCTGCCATATGTATCTGACATATACATGTGACATTACCACCAACTATGTACCGGTATGTTAGTAGTCGTTTTTCTTATTTAATTTTTTTTTTAATCACAGAAATTGATTTTGATGTTTCAGTGATTGATTTTGACTTATTTGGGTATAATTTTTAATTAAAATTCTGTCAACATATTTACAAATGTCAGAAGTTATAATCTAAAGATCTGATCATAACGAAAGAAAGATTACACAGGTGTAAATTGGTGCCATTGCAATAGACAGGTATTTCTTGAACGATTTACTATCAAGGTGCTGCAGTGCAGCTGCAGGATGTTCAAATATGCGATATATATTGTTTGTGGACTAGTTCTCTCATGAATTTTAAAACTGGATTTTCATGGTAACTTATTATCTTCCTCTTACTTGGACCAAATCCCTCCGAACAGCGTCCTGTTTGATGAAATGTAGAAATATAAAGTATACCGTGTGGACAGAAAGTTAAGGAAACATGTTTTGCACATTCCAGGATTGTTCTGTTCTGCTGTACCGGCCTCTTTAATTTCCTGAGATTTTGGCCATGTACTGTTATCTCTGTCAGCCAAATGTGGCTGTGAATGTTTTCTCTGTGGTGTTGCTGAAATTAATTATTTTGCTGTGGAAGTGCTGAAAAGCGGCGTCGTGTTTACCCAGTGGAGATAAGGCCCTCCTTTCCCCCCAGAGGAAAGTGACTGTAGTCACGTAGCAGACACACAAATAGCCTCGAGACAGGTGAGGTGAGCTTCCTTTGGCTTCCTAAGGAAAGTTTCACATTTAAAAAGTGAGGAGAGGGAACAATAGCGGGCCACGGAAGGTATGTGCCTACCAGGGCGACAGCAAGTATGGCTGGTCATTAACGAGCTGATGGATCATCTTGTGACTTTTTTGGCGAGAGAGAAGTGAATGAGTGGAGCCAGTGCTGGTGAGCCCCTGGATCTGAAGCTAAGAAAAAGAACAAGACAAGAAGACAACTGTAAACAGAGCCAGGGAAGACCACCTGGAGGAGAAGAATCACTACAAAACCGTCAGTTGCTTCGCTGCACTCTGGTGGTTTTTTTTTTGTTTTTTTGTTTTTTTAACACAATCGGAGTGATAGTCCTGAGGAATCGGGTGTTTCTATGTTCCTCTGGGGTAGAAAGCTGGCATGGATGTTGGCATGTCCTCTATCCGCCTGGACACGGTGGGAGCAGTGAAGACAGCGCTGGTGTCTGCTGAGAACCTGCATCTCAGCCTGAAGTCTGGGCTCAGTCTGGAAGAGCAGGCTCTCACACACACCAGGAGCCCCGAGGACACACACAACACTCGGTACTGTGGGCTGCTGAAGAAGAACTCGTTTGATTTTATTTGAATATCAGCACTACTTCAGCTTTAGTTTATGGTTTGCTTGCTTTGCTTTCTAAACTACGGTAAAAATTTAAGATATAGTGAATCCAAGAATGTCTTTGATTAAAGGAAATGTTAATTTCATGGCTTGCACTAGTTGTTTAGATTATTTCAGTCTGGGGCAAAATCAGCGATTAGTATCCAAGAAATTCCACTTCTGTTTCTATCATCTCCATCTGAAAATTCACACTTTCACTTTAGACCTCGGCAACAACATGTTTACCAGAACAATGCCAGTTAGTGTTGGTGTTACTGGGAATGAGCGTTGTCATGTGAGTGCAGGGCAGCTTTGGCAGTAATGGAGGAGATGTGTGGCTGCTGTTGTGGTGGTGGTTTTACTGGTTTTCTTCTTTAGGTGTTTGGGTTTTGGGCTCAGGTGTGACCCTGACCTGTCTTGGTTATCTGTGAAAGCGACACAGATGCAGCACACACAGCACGTTCACAGTCGTCCTGCTTAAACAGCAGCTGATTATTGAGGCCACCTCTGGAGGGTTGTTCTCATATTGACCACGCCAAGCGTCCCTAACGGTGTTGTCACTCCACAGGAATGAAGATCTCAAAGAGATGTTGGAGAGCAACAAGGAGTCGCTCAAGCTGGAGGCCATGAAAAGGGTGGTCGGGGTGAGTGCATCACGGGACTTCTCCTCCTCAGGCCTTCCTCTCAGCAGGTGGATTAAAATGGCTGTTTTTTTCAGCTGATCGCCAGAGGGAAGAATGCATCGGAGCTGTTTCCTGCCGTGGTGAAGAACGTCGCCAGCAAAAACATCGAGGTATGGAATCTATGATATGTCAGAGCGAGCATCAGGGAACTGCCTCCTGTGGAAGCGCAGCAAATGTTCTGGAACACATATTTAAGGAACTTCTGAGTACAAGACCAAAGCATACCGATCCATAACACTGTTGGACTGTTTATGACCAACGGCTCCAGCGCATCGAGCCTGTGAATATTGATCAGGTGCAGCAGGATAATCAGGTAGCATGATGTTAAGGGAGGGTTACCTGAGGTTGTCCAATGCTGCGTGCGAGGCATGCAGCCAGAGCAGCTTGTGGCAGGGTAGGGGAGCAGGTGGGAGGGTGTAATTGGAACAGAGAGCCCACAGTCACGTCTTCTGTCTCCCACTTCAGCTCCACCAGCTGCTGAGGTGGTGCTTTTGTTTCTTTTCTGAGCTGCGCCACACTACTCATCCCCTCTCTGTGATTTTCGATTAATCACTACCAACTCATAAATGCCGCATTGCATGGACATTTGTTCCCATTAATTGTATTTTTATGTTATTTGTGGTTGCGTGGAAGTGAAATTAGACAAAAATAAGATTATTTGACGCTGAGAGACCTTTGATTAGTTTTTGTATCAGTTTAAGATAAAATTCACCTGTGTTTTTTGCAGGGAGCCGATCTTTGAGGACAGATGGGTTGTGTCTCCTTTTATCGTGAATAATGTGACTAATTTCAGCAGTAATGACCAAAATGATGATTGAGAACTGAGGTGCACTGCTGCAGGTCGATACTCGCTGCATTCTTGAGCTGATTAGTAATTAAGCGCTTGGTGACTGTACTTAAAATGTAACCTTACCCCTGACCTCAACCTTCTCTTAGCTCCGAAATGAAATTATAAATAGTTCCTGGAGTAAATTACCTTCTCTTTTTTTTTTAACCTCTCAACATTTTTTCCTCAAAGGGCAAATTTAGCTCCTTTTTTTTTTTTTTTTTTTTTCAGTAGCAGCAGACGAGCAACCTTTAGCCTCCAGTTAACCTTCTCACGTAGCAGCAAAAATATTATCTCAGGCCTTCCTTTGAGGAAATAAGAAAGGTGGAAACTGAAACACAAGATTGTGGCAGGGAGGAATTCACCGACAATTTTCAGAGGGGAAAACAATGGCATCGCCGTGCTGTGGTGCTGCCTGAATCAACATTAGATCTTACTGGTATTGAGTGACTGGACACTCTGTGGTAGAAATAATAAACTCAGATATTCTATTGAACATCTAAGAACAGGCACACTTTGTTCATCAATTATGTTTTTGTTTTTTTTTAGCACACGTGCCTGTTGTGGTTTTCAGCTGTAGTTTATTTCGACATGTGCTACTTCTGAATCAGAATCGGGTTTATTTGCCACGTACACGCACGCATCCAAGGAATTTGACAACAGATTTTTACCTGGCATGTCATGGCTTTCTTTGGATGTGTTTTGTTTTTTGATTCTGTGCAGCTTAAGAAGCTGGTGTATGTGTATCTGGTGAGGCATGCAGAGGAACAGCAGGACCTGGCCTTGCTCTCCATCAGCACCTTCCAGCGGGCTCTCAAGGTACCGTAGAATACATTAACGTAGTCAGCCATTAAACAAAATGTATATATTCTTCTTATTATTATTTATTGTAAATTGGTGCGTGTTATCCTCTGCACGTTTTCCATAACTGTAAACCTTTTGGGTGCAGTAATCAGACCGTGTTCTTGTGACAGGACCCCAACCAGTTCATCCGGGCGAGCGCCCTACGGGTTCTATCCAGCATCCGAGTTCCCATAATCGTCCCCATTATGATGCTCGCCATCAAGGAGGCATCAGCCGATCTTTCACCATATGTAAGGAAGACGGCCGCTCACGCTATCCAGAAGCTCTACAGGTACACTTCAATCCACCTGCTGTTCATTGTTTTTGTAAGAGACAAGAAGGAAGCTATAAGAAGGGAGCACCGTGGATTTCCCTGATATTGAATAAATTATTTATAAAAGCCGACACTGACTAATCAGTCAACCCTGAGATGGTATGATCGAATATTACACACCTTTAAAAATTCTCTCTCACTAGAAAATATGAACCACTGTGAACACTGACACCTTTGTGTTCTGCGCACACAGTGTAAATCCATCAAATTTTTATGTAGTGCGAATAATTGCAATCCCTGCATTGATAATCTCACTGCCTCTCCTCTTCAGCCTGGATCCAGATCAGAAGGAGCAGCTAATTGAAGTGATAGAGAAACTACTGAAAGACAGAAGCACTGTAAGTACAGCCTGAGCTTTGTGCATCTGGCGAGTCTCGTGTTGTTGACCACTGGGGGGCGCCCCAGTCAAGCATTTCCCCCCCCCAGCTCTGCATCACACAGCTCATTCGGCAGTGCCACGGTTTGTTAACACCCACTTAAACCCACACATCTTCAGATGGTCCTTGTTAAGTGTCCATTTGGAGGGAATGTACGCACTGATGCTTGTGTCAGCCTAATTTTCTAAAAGGCCAAATTCTCTTACTTTTCTGCAACATGGACCATGAATGAGTCAAATTCTCAAATACTGAGTTTAGGACAGTCACAGACAGAATACAGACAGCTCAGTAGAAGAAAGGAGCATCGTTTTCATTTGAGAAAATCAGAGAAAATGATAAGTTTATTTATATTCCTCCATCAAATATTGCAAGTTTAGCAACAAAGTAAAAATAATGGTGCATTGGTCAGCCACGCACGGATGGTTGTAATCTTGTATTCCTAGCATATACAGTATGTGTGTGTGTGCGTGTGTGTGTGTATATATAT
>BJFM01000022.1:287732-320740 GCA_016586285.1 Arothron firmamentum
ATATATTACACACATACACACACACACACACACCAATCATTATGCAAAGAAAACAAAGCAGTTCAGGCCAGGAGGGGAATAAAAAGCCCAGTACCAGATGCATAGCATATTTAGCCCCAGACGCTAACGAAGACGGATGACTTAGAGCCTGTAGTGTGAGGCTGGGGACAGACAGAGAGGGCACTGTCATCACACAGATCCACATCGGTTCAAGATAAATGCTCAAAAAAACCCAAACATTGCGGATACTCAACTAGCACCAGCAAAACATTTTAGATGATTTTGTATTTAGAGTTAAGAGTTTTAAAACATATGTAAAGATCTATTATGTGAGAGGTTACGGAGCTATGTGGAAAAAGAATAATTACAGAACAAACAGCACAGTTACAAACAAACACAAGTTGGGGCTGTCATTATTCTTAAAAATATATTTATTGTTTTAAGCTTTGGGTCTAAGTACCTTCAAGGTGAAGTGGTCAATTCCCCAAATGTCTACTGTTGGTATGTGAACCTCCCCAGGCTGAAGAAAACAAGCCTTTCAGCCATGTTTAACACACTGCCTGATATTAATTAAGTCATTTAACAGGGGATGTGTTAGCAAATGCTATTTACTTGCTGCTGTCTGTTAAAGGCGGAAACATTTGGTGGTAGTTTGGTGCTGTGACAGTGTCCAGGCCTCCTGACATTTACCTTTACCCATGTGGCTGTTTGTTTAAATGGCTGTGACACATAGTTTAGGGGGTCTTCCATGCAAGATGGCTTAAAGAGAAAATGGGAAGCCCTGATGACAGAGACAACATAAGAGTTTGTGCAGCTGTTTTACTGTGATGGATCTATTATCCAGCCATTACAAGATAAATGATCGATCCCCCCTGTCCTCCCTGCTTGTGCACCTTCTGCAAAATTGAAATGAGAACAGAAAGGAGGGGCAGGGAACAGCATGGTGGGTACTATGATTAGGGGCTAGGTGAGATGCCCATTAATTTAAGCGGAAAGAGAGGGAGGAGGAAGAGAGCAAGAGGGAAGGGAGGATAGGCCGACCCCACACTGGGCCATCAATCAAAAAGGTGTGTGTTGTCTCTGGTGTGATGACCCAGCACTCTCTGCCTCTGTGGCACTCTAATTAGAATTCATAGCAAAATAGATGCAAGGAAACGGTTTGGGCCCTTCATAATTTTATAGGAAATTTATTGTTATTAGAAGAACCATTTGCTTAGTGTGATTTTTCCATTACCGGCTTGTCACACAGGGTAGATAATATGGTGGAGGAAGGGGAGGGAGGTGTATGAACTCCATAGATTGGGGTGTCAGATTTGTTGATGGTGCATGTAGTTTACCTTGGAGCTGTGTCTAATGGGGAAAGTTGGTAGAGAATGCACAAAACCCTTCCAGCAGGAGCCACAGGAACAGATCTTGTAATGGCCTCAGAGACAAAAGGCTGAAGAAAAGCACCGAGGGGGAGTGATGCAAAAAACACAACAGCATGCCCTGAAAATACACACCGCTGCGGAACAGATTGATCTATAACAGCATATGTTGACTCAGATGCGAGCAAACCTGTGCTACAATAGTTTGTTATACTTTCCATGTAACATTTACTTATTTATTTATTTAAGTTTTTTTTTATATCATTTATCAACATTCAGAAAAAAATGCCTCAAGAATAAGATGATGTATTTGGTATTTTTCTTTCTGCCAAATTATAGTTATTTGTTTCTAAGCTGTAGGTTGTGTTTCAGTACTGTGAGTATTAGTATTATAGTGAAAATATGCATTATGCAGCTTTTAAGAATTAATAATAAGCTTATATATTTTATAACTAGAAAGGCTCCCAAACTTTAGATCTTGGCATCTGTTTTTACACCTATATAGTTGCTCTGTTATTTGCTAGCTACAGTAGCACTACCCTGCTATTAAAGTGTAATTTTTCTTGTTTACAACTATGTTATCCAGTATTTGTGTATACTGTATTATAATTATTTTATGATCTTACTCATCATCTTACACACTATAATCTTAAAAATTCCTCTACACTTAGATTTCACCAAGAAATTTAAAAATAAAATAAAAATAAAATTTTGGCCCCCTGAAAAATGGTCATGTGCCTTAGATATCCTGGTAAGATCCCACATGAGGGAGGCAAGTACACACACAAGGCGCACGCACACACGATCAATCAATGCAGGCTCATGACAGTGCTGATGGGTAAATGCACTGGTTTCCCACAGGGCCACCAGGGGCCAGAACACTTTAATTGGCAAGACCAGATTCTTCTCCCTTTCCCTTCTTCTTCTTCTTCGCCCTCGCTTGCCAGTGATAATGCTGTTTGCATATTAATACACCACCGTGTTTCTCACTCAGCTTGACAGTCACTCAGCAGGCAGTTGGGCAGAATAGATGTGAGGAGGCGGGGGGCATACAGGAGCCAGGTGCTCTTTATTTTTTGCCATGTTCTGTCAAGACGTTATTGACTCCCCTGACTGCTGCTTCCTCCATGTCAACTTTTAATAATGATTTTAAAAAAAAAATTGAACCTTAATAATTGTTTACACATTTTATTGTACCTGAGAACCACTGAAATCTGTGGATTTCTTTGTCATAATTGTTTGTATTATTTTGATGTAATCACATTTGTATATTTGGTATTATATCATAAGTGCAGCAATTGTTCTCTTTTCCTCTCTATTTTGTATTACTATTACTATCTACTATCTATCTACTACTATCTATTGTGTATTACTGGTGGATTTTAAGATTCAAACACAATCAGTAACAGTTCAATTAAGGGAAGAAGACAATCTTTTGTAATATTTTTTCCAGTTTTGCAACACTGTTTAATTGGCCAGTTTACTGATAATGGAGTCCACACAAGCCTAATATCTGTGCTACCTCTGTTTGGCTCGAGTATTTAAAGTCCAGAGATGTGGTTGAGACGAGTCTCTCTCTCAGGTTGCTTCCTTCATTCTGTTCTGCAGCTGGTGGCCGGCAGTGTGGTCATGGCGTTCGAGGAAGTGTGTCCAGATCGCATTGACCTGATCCACAAGAACTACAGAAAACTCTGTAACCTGTTAGTGGATGTGGAGGAGTGGGGACAGGTGGTCATCATCTCCATGCTGACGCGCTACGCCAGAACGCAGTTCACCAGTCCTTGGAAGGAGGTGTGGAAGTTCTTGGAGTGTAGAAATATTCATACATGTCAACACAACAGACCATAATATTGTGGCTGAGTAATAAAGGGGTGTTTGACAATATTACCACCCTGCATCTAGTGGATGTTTAACCTTTATTTTGTTAATTGTTTCAGGGTGCCGTGCTCGAGGAGAACGATGAGAAGACTTTCTATGAGTCCGACTCAGAGGGGAAAAAAGGACAGACCCAGGACAAGCCCTACATCATGGATCCCGACCACAGACTGTTGCTGAGGAACACCAAACCTCTGCTGCAGAGCAGGAATACAGCCGTGAGTCAGACTAACACTCTGAGTCAACACACATCTGAAATAAAGATGATGGACTTTTATTCTTAACAACGCAAGAGGGTGTAGACACATAAACATTGATTAAAGTTTCAAGGTGCAGCCATCTGAGCTTATATCTCTGCTAGAATACTAAAACTGCACGTAATTTAGTGCAGTGTGTACACTCTCCATTTCCCGTACCATACAAATATAACATGGATAGAGCATGCAAACACACACACACACACACACACACACACATACGTGTACCTGTCACAGTGCACATCCTGAGATGAGTAAACAACAGGGTGAGTGCAGATCTCCATCACCCAGGAGTCTCAAGGTCTCTGTCACTGTGCTGTGGCGGGAGGAAAAATGTCCCTAAATGAAAGTGTTGATTAAAATGTTCCATGCTGTGCCTTTTCCTGGAGACTACAGAGTGACATCCTCCATCTTCATAGATGCTTGGAACACTTTGTTTCATCCCGCAATGACAGACACACGTCCACCAGCTATTTAAAGCCCCCCCTGACACATGACTTTGACGGACTAATGTCAGCATCTCTGTGGTATCTCTAATGATGGAGGTGGAGGAATTACATTTCAGTTTCATCTGCACTGGTCTTTTGCTGTGGCATTTCCTAGGTTGTTCTGGCCGTCGCTCAACTCTACTGGCATTTAGCCCCAAAACATGAAGTCAACGTGGTTTCCAAGTCACTGGTTCGACTCCTGAGAAGCCACAGGTATAACTGGGAAAATGTAATGTCTGTTGCCTCCCCTGAGTCGGCTGTAATCTCATTGTTGTCTCTGTCTCCTCGCCATAGAGAGGTGCAGTTCATCGTGCTTCAGAACATAGCCACAATGTCCATTCAAAGGAAGGTGAGTCTCCCTGGATGGATGAGTGGTTTGAGTGACTTGAACCAAGACTTTTCATAACTTGCACCGTTTCCAAACAAACAGGGGATGTTTGAGCCCTTCATGAAGAGTTTTTATGTGAGGTCTACAGATGCCACACACATTAAAACCTTGAAGGTAACAACCACCACTCTGTGCATTAGTCGCCACAACATGGAAATCTGAGCTCATGAAATGAAATCAAGGAGTAATTTTCATGTCATCATTATTGTAGCTGGAAATCCTGACCAACCTGTCTACTGAGACTAACATCTCCATTATTCTGAGGGAATTCCAGGTTTGTTTTTACGATTACAGCCAATTGCCATCTGCAGTTAAGTAAGATTTCTCTTACTAATTCATATATTTTTTTGTTTTGGATTTCAGACCTATGTGAAGAGTCAGGACAAAGCGTTCGCGGCAGCCACCATTCAGGCCATCGGCAGGTGCGCCACCAACATCTCCGAGGTGACAGACACGTGCCTCAACGGTCTGGTGCTACTGCTCTCCAACAGAGATGGTAAATGGAATTTTTGGCCTGTAGATATTTGCAGTGTTTCCTGTACCTGTCCGGTCTGACTGTGTTTGGACTGTAAATGTCTTCGCAGAGGCTGTGGTGGCTGAGAGTGTGGTGGTGATTAAGAAGCTGCTTCAGACTCAACCCTCCCAGCACAGTGAGATCATCAAGCACATGGCCAGGCTCTTTGATAACATCACTGTATGCTTCACAATTTCATTATTAACTCCTGATTCACACTCATTCATATTAACGTAAGATACCAATATATTTATGCCACAAATGAGCAGCCATTTTGCTTTGGCCAAAATTGCAGGTCCCCATGGCTCGAGCCAGTATCCTGTGGCTGATGGGGGAGTACTGCGAGAGGGTGCCAAAAATTGCCCCTGATGTTCTTCGTAAGATGGCAAAGACTTTCACAGCAGAGGAAGATATTGTCAAGCTGCAAACTGTCAATCTAGCGGCAAAACTCTATCTGACAAACTCCAAGCAGGTACAAAAAAAACACACCGCACCAAGAGTTTATTGAAATGGATATCAAACTTAGCATGTAGATGATAAATACTCAAAAATCTTAATCATTTCTATGCAGTCTGGAGCTCAAAGCTAGATGTTCAGTTTAAATACAGAGATTTTAATGAGACTGGGCAACTGTAATGAAGCATCTCGTCTGTTCGGTTATATGGGGGCAATTTTTTTCCCAGCAATTAAAAACCGGTGCATCAAAATCCGCTTCACTCTCTTTCACACCAACACGTGTTTTACATAAACGCTTACCTTTCTCCTCTCTCCTTGCTCCTACTTCTCTTCTGCGGTGCAGACAAAACTATTGACGCAGTACATTCTGAACCTGGGCAAGTATGACCAAAGCTATGACATCAGAGATCGAACACGCTTCATAAGACAACTGATTGTGCCTAACGAGAAAAGCGGAGCCCTCAACAAGTACGCCCGACGCATCCTGCTGGCCCCCAAACCAGCCCCTGTGCTCGAGTCTACCTTCAAAGGTATCTCATACATTTTAATGTCAACTTATTATCCATATTTTCAGACATATTAGCGTCTGTAAATCAGTTGAAAGTGTGGGATTAGATCTTCTTCTTCTGAGTGGTTCAATTTCAGCATATATGCAGAGTTGATTCATGCAGTGGTTTTATTATTCTGGTGCGTCTCTCTGAAGGGCAGTCAGGTCAGACCCCTTTACCTTGGTCTAATGAGATGGGTAAATAGTTGAGCTAATGCTAACCTTTTTTCAGACACTCGATGGAGGGATGAATCTCCCTCATTTAGCCGTCTCTTCTCTTCCCCGCCACCCACCTTGACAAAGGGACGGATATGTACAACATTAAAATTCAGAGGCAGTTTGCACTTACTGGAATGTTTATAGAAAGTGTTAACCACCCTGTCATTCTTAATATTCACATTAAGTCTTTTTTCCTCCCTCTTTTCAAACCAGCAAAATTTAGATTTTAGAGTATACCTCACAAGACAATGACACTGATTATCTTTCCTCAGATCACATCCAAGCTACAATATAAAAAAACAAAACTGGGACTTAAGCTAAAGTTTTTATTGATTGTAAGCGGACCTTAATTTGAAGAAAGTGAAATTACCCTGAGATGAATACATTGGATAAAACAAGGATGAAATTTAGTGAAGAGGTGGAATAAATGTTTTCCCCTCACTGGTGCCTCTTGCTTTTGAGAACTCGCTGCTTTTTGTTTCATTTTCCATAATTTATTTCTCTCTTTGTTCCAACTTCTTTGCCGTCTCCTCTCAGACCGGGACCGTTTCCAGCTGGGCACCCTCTCCCACAGCCTCAACAGTAAAGCCACTGGATACCAGGAGCTCTCAGACTGGCCAGCTGTTGCTCCTGACCCATCTGTGAGGAACGTGGAGGTCAGCGAACCAGTAAGGACTCTATCTTCCAGTGTACTTCTCCTCTCCGCTAGTTTAAAAACATTTTATCATGCCTGTAAACATAATGTTACATTTCTCTGCAGCGGTGTGAGATACATCGTCTTTCTCTGTCATGGTTGATTGAGCTGCAACACTTGATTGTTTATTTGCCAGAAAATTAATCAGCTACTAGAAAAAGACATTAATTGAAACCTAATTTCTGATATGTGGCAGCCATGATCTTAAACTGAAATAAATCATGGCCTGTTGTTTAGAAGTCTTGTTTATCTTTTTAAAAAACACTAACACATTCTTTAAAATTTCAAAATTTCTTAAATTCTAAATATAATGCTGATAGTTGTGGCTTTTGAATTAAACTAATACATACCATTAATTTAGCTCTTTTTTATTCTAGTTAAAATCTCAGTTCCCTCCTCTTTATCTCTGTAGGTAAAGGAATGGGCACCTTTGGTTGGAAAGACGAAAAAATCCAAATCTGAGGACAAATTCTACTCTGATGACGAGGATGAGAAAGAAGAAGGCTCGGACAGCAGTGGCAGTGAAGACAGCAGCAGCAGTGGTACATTTTTAAGGTTTCAAACATCTACGTACAGGAATGCTAATGTTAAGGGTTCTGTGGGTGTGCAGAATCAAGCAGCGAGAGCGAAGATGAGGAGGAAAGCAGTGAAGGTTCAGACAATTCCTCCAGTGATTCTGGGAAGAGTTCCAGTGCCTCTGAAAAGAGCTCCAGTGAGTCTGAATCTAAACAAAAGATGAAGAGGAAGACTAAGAAGAAGAGCCAGCTGAAAAAATCCCAGCCGTCTGCTGCTGACAGGTACAGCGAACACATCTGTCTCTGAAACTCTTTTTGCTTTGTTTTTCTTCCCAGAAAGTTTGCCGGGTCCAGATGTTAGCTTGTTTCTTTCTCTTTCTCTCTACCTCACTTGGCTAATTAGACAGCTGCGTGTTTGTGAGAGGCGCCAGAGTCGAAGTCAACAACAATGTGATCAGTGCTTTGCTGCATCAATAAGTACAAGCCTCCATCTGCTTGTGACTTCAGCCATTTTTAACATCGTTCTGACAGCCCATCTGCTGGCATCACTCCCTTTTACTGCAGTTTTAACTTCCCTTTTAAATAGTTCTACCTAATCAATGATGTCTGATGGGGGGGGGGGATTGAATTCTAATAATATATACTTTAGCTTTGCGCCAGTAAAATAATCAAACTCGTGTTTGAGTGCCATGAAAAATAAAATAGAAAAGACGACATGCCTTTTCCAAAACAAAATGTGAGCAATCAGAAATGGTTCTAAAAGCTTTGGTGAAAAATAATTAAATCCATTCTCCTCTAAATGAGGGAGAAGATCAGATTAATTCCAGCATGTTGAGGCTGTCCCTTCATTACGCCTGAGTAGAGAGTGAACAATTTTCCGAATTCAAGCTGGAGCCCCTGCTGCAATTTAGTTTTTGACTTTGTGTTCAGGGTTGAATTTTCTCCAACAATTGATTTGTGACAGGTGGCAGAGCAAAAACCACACTGTTTACCTTGACAAATAATAAAATTTCACCACCCTGCATGAACACTGCTAATCAGAACAACTACATCTAACTTGTGTAACTGTTCTGCTCATGACCAAGTCATGTTTTTGTTATCAACACAGCAAAGTTTCAAGCCAATTTTCTCTCTTTGGTGGAAGACTGTCAGATAAATTCTTGTTGGATTCGTGTTTTACTTGGATAGTGTTTGTCGGGCTTGTTATTGTCTTAACAAACGCCCCTCTGTTCTCAGACAAGCAACAATGAGAGATTTAGTGCCTTTTAGGACCCGATACACTTATGTGAAGAGCTTTCTCTCTTTTCTCATCTAGAAACAAAGCAAGATCAAGACCTCAACAGTTTACTATGCTTCTTGTCTCGTTATTGTAGTTTTTTTTTTTTTTTTTACAGGAATCCTGGTTATTAATCATCAACCACCTTCTGTTTCTGTATTCACATCTTAATTACAGTGTTGCGCCCATTAACTCCGTTTAGTGGTGTCAGTGTTTTAGATACTATGTGACAGTACACCGGTTGAAAAATGAAGTGGATGCTTTTAGACAAAACTAAAAATAACACCAGCTGTTGTTAAAGCAGACAGTGTAACCTAAGTCTCTCGCTCCCTGCTGAAATATCGTTAGCGTGAGTTCCATTACCAGGCTAATCAAAGAATTGTCCTCTTCTAGCATAACCCACATTTACATGGCTAATGGATAATGACTTCTGATTGGTCATTTAGCAGCCTGGTGTTACCACTGAATGAGATTTGAGTCATTACTACTAAATATGCTCACGTACAGTCCCTTACACACCGGCAAATTTAGTTTCTCATGCGCTCTGCCTCATTGCCTCACAGACACACAAACTGGGAGTGAATGTACCTGATTTTACTGTGTGACAGGCCGGCGGCTGACCCTGTTCTCTCCATTAGACAGTATAATTAGAGCAACTCACCCCAGTGCTCAAACACACACGAACATGCACGCACACACATACACATGGTAATTAAAGCAGCTCACCCCAGTGCTTCCACAACAAACACAGCATAATGCCCTCATTATGGCCCAGTCATTTCAGGCAGGGCCTAATCAGGCCCGCAGTGATTTATATCACTTTTTCCTGTTCGCACAAATGAAATCTGTAAGCCAAATTAATACTGGCTTTTCATCATCGCCCCAGTTAAAAAGCCAGTTACCGTCACGATTCACCCTCATTAATTTAACAGCTGAAAATCCCAGTCAGAGTAAACACTCATTATCAGAGCAAAGTGAAGAGGGACACAGCAAGTAGAAGAGAAAAGGGAAAGATGGAAAAGATCTCTCTGAGTGAATTAGCTACACAGAAACAGACTGATTGTTGTCGTGCCCAGGATAGAAGTGTAGACAACACTGTCTCCGTCTCTGTTACAGTGCTTCAGATGAAAACAGCAATGAACCCGGGAGCAAAGAAAGCAGCTCCTCACCCGAAAGTTCCTCCAGCTCAGAGACGGATTCCGATGAGGACTCAGATTCAGACACATCACAGAAGAAAAAAAATGAGGCCAAGTCCAGACCCAAGGTGAGCTGAAGCTGAAAATATCTGCCTTTTTTGGGAATGGTATTAATTCAGAATAGTCCTCTGACTTAGATTGTAATCTAAAATCATCTTCATGCTCACTTTGAGGGCATTTGATGAGCAACCTCATCAAAGGTTTAGAGACTGTTTTAGTCTCAGCATTAAACAGGCCATATCAAACAATATCATGTTTAATTGTCAGTACAGAAAGATGGTACACTGTATTATCTAATTATCAGCCCAATTTTGTCCATTCTGGTCTTTAATTTCTCTTTTTCCTCAAAGTCTTCTCTCTTTTCAGCTCTATGAAACTCTCATTATGAACAGTTTGTAATTTGCACACGCTCCATGAATTATGCATCTCTCTATTTCTACACTCCAGACCTCCATTTACTAACAAGGTTTCTGACTCTATTACCACCAAGAACTGTTAGTGGGATAAGATACGGTTCCCAACTCTGTCGTTTGACTTCACTCTTGTTCATCAGTCCCTCTTGTTGTTTCTTTCATTCTTTGTTTCTTTCCTTCCTTCTTGGCTGCCTCAATTATCCCGAGTGGATATTTGATGACTCCTCAGGTAAGGGCAAATAGAGCCTCAGATGGTTACACTGGTGTAGCAAAGTGTCTTTTTTAATCTGTTTATTTGTTGCAAGCCGGAGAGAAGCCATTGTAAAAGCAAGTCTGAGTGTTGTGCTTGATTCCAAATCTACACGCTCCATATTCGTGTTTCAGAATCAGATCTTAATTCATCCCGGAGGGGGTTTTGTTTCTTGTGTCTTGAGAGACTCTTTGGTCTGAACAAGAGCAGCAAAGAATATTTGTACATCGGAGATTTTGCTTTGTGGCTCATCATCATGATGGTGTTTCAGGTGCAGGTCAAGCCCAAGAAGGATGTCTCCTTGCTGGATCTTGAAGACTGTGAGTCCGATTCCTTCACTAAATGAAAAACAAGTTCTGTATTTGCGTGTTAATTTTGGACTTTTGCTTGGTTAGCAGGCTGAAAATCATGCTCACGTCAATCTCTGCTTCCCCAATTCTTAGGAATAGGAAAGACAGGCAACCAAGAGTCTCCACACATATGTTTGATTTATTTGTTAATGAACATATGTGGAACTTTCTTTCTCACTCATAAAGGAAGTATTGAAAGCTTAGGCAAATCTGAAGAAGCGTGACTGTACTCTCCCATCCATGCCATGCGGTGAACTCGTGTAGTTTTCGGCTGATGGAGCCACATGGCTAAATTGTGTAATACGCTTAATTTAAGTAAGAGACGCAGGCAGCAGTTTCAGATGAAACTGCTCTGATGAGAACAGATTGATCTTCTGATAACATTATTTCAGCTAATGCAACAATAATAACGGCACTTTCATTCAGCGAAGTCATCAATTCAGTGTCCTGTTGCGCAATGTAAAACAAAACATTATTGTATATTGTTGCATTTATGAGTTTACAGTGTTTCTTTGCATCGTTTTAGTTTCGCCTGCACCAGTGAACTCTCAGCCATCAGCCATCTCTTCCAGCCTGCTGTCTGACCTTGAGGGCCTTTCTCTCTCCAACATCTCCACTGCCATACAGGTTCGTGCGTTCACGTGCATCTGCAGCAGGAACATGTATGACATTTCCTCTGCCAACGTGTGTTGAGAATCAATAGTTTGTGTCTGGCTGAAGCTGACAGGAGTGCACGGTGGCGTGTGAGTTGGTGAAATAAGCCTCTCTCCCTCGTGGAACATTCCTGCCTCAGATGCCATCTATTGACCTTTACTGCCTTCTTATATTTATAACCAGTCAGGACAGTACGGCTGCTCTCCCTGTTTCCTGTATCTCTTATAGTCTGTCTTCCTCACCCTGGCTGTCTTTTGCTCTTTTGCACCCTTGAACTCTATTTCTGCGTCTCATCTGGAAGTCTAGCCTCTCTCTTTCTCTCTCTCATATCTCTCTCCTCCTGTCTGTCACCTTCCATCGCTCTCTGTCAGATGTTGTGTCCCTCGTGTCCCTGTGTTGTGTATATCTGATGGTTGACCTTTCTTCGCGTGACGGCTCCTTTCTCTCCTCGCGGTGTGAGCAGCTCTGCGCGTCTGTGTGTTTTCTATCTCGCCCCCCCCGGGAAAAATGTCCAGATCATTTTTGTGGTTATATTTGCTGTGTATATTTTGTAATAACACTTTTTTTCTTATTTGCAATTGGTAAGATTTTTTTTGACATTCAGCACTTACACATTTTCATTTGAACTACCGGTATTTACATTTCTCAGTGATCAAACATTAGTTTTATAGTCATTCTGAATCAATCTGTTTTTATGTGCGCCATAAAAAGTTTTTAATGGTGTTTTTTTGTTTTTGTTTTTTAACTATAGTGTACGTGTATCAGTGTGCAAGGTGCACAGACTGGAGGGCACAAACAATTTATACATTCTGAATAATTTTTCTCCGAAAAAAATTAAGATTAATATCTTGGACACCAAGTTAGCTTCAAGATTGTAAGTGGATAATTGTGTAATCTATCAGAATTATTTTATCATTTTGCCTAACTCAGGTCTCCCGTTGACACGAGTATCTTACAAGCTATAACCTCTTGTCCTAGCTTAAAGTTAAGATTGAGGAAGAGCTGGCCAGAGTCTGTCCAATCCAAAATACATTATTTATTTTACCCAATCTGTTGTGATCTTTACATGTCATAGCAGCAAGTAAAGACACATATACACTCTATAATCTCTGAGATTGTGAGCCTCGTGTAGGGACATACATCCTGACTCTGCTTGTCAGTCCTTTTCGCCTGTCACTCAGCTTGATTGACAGCTGCACTCAGGACAGCGTTTATGCCGCACAGGGTTTGTTAGTCACTTTCTCCTTCTCAGGTGAAGGCCGAGGAGTAGTGGAGAATAGAAATGCAGATTAGAACAGGGAACTTTTTTCAACATCTGATTTTAGAGTCAATTCTATGCATAAATACATGATGAGCTCCAGGATTCATAGACAAGGGTAAATAACCCCACCTTTATTCACGCTCGCCCCCTCCCTGTGCAGTGAAAGGCAGACACACACAACACATGCACGCTCTGGCCTTAGTGTCATTTCTATTTCTCAGCAATCTGCCCACGGAGGCAGCAAGACTGTCTCAGCTGAGCGCTCGGGCCTTTTTAGAGAATTACTGCATGGTTATCAAAGGCATTTAGATTAACCCTGGTCACTGTCTTTGACCCGCCTCCCCTTCTGTCTCCGCCTCTTCTCCCCAGTTTCTGCATGCAGCCGCTCTCTCTAATAACATTTTGACATTAGGATCTCTCACAAATGCCTCTTAAAGCCCCCGCACCTTCCCCCACACCTCTTCCGTCCGCTGTCCGTGCCCGCGGCGAGGTGGCTGAGGCAGATAACTTTTCATTCACAATTAGCAGTCAGCGAATGGGGCTGCGTTGGGGGGAAATTGAACTGTCAGCGGCGGGGCACAGGGCGTTTGACCCCATCACGCCCAGAGGGGGCCATCATAATTTGTTCATTTGGTGTCCATCAGGCGGGCGCCGGCTCAACCCCTCCTTCTCCCTCATCTCCCTCCTCACCCATTTGACCTCCCCACAGCGGGCGCTCTGGGTTCACGTCTAATTATGAATCAGCAGAAGGACCCCTGAGCACCATGGATATAGCGGCCCCTGCCCTCCCCAGCACCGGCTGCCGCTCAAACTGCAGAGATTGCTTCTTAAATAGGAATAAATGCCCACACTGAAATCGCCGCTGCCACAACTGTACAGTTTGGGAAATGTCTCAATGCTTCCATTGCTGCATTTCGTTTGTGCAGGAGCGGTTGTGCATCTTTGCACGTGTGTTCATGTTTCACTCAGTCCTCATCACATCATGTATGTTTTCATGTCTTCTGCAACAAATCGGTGTTTGAACAACTAACAAATGTTCCCTTTTACAGTCACGTAAACAGCCAAACACAAATATGATGTCATGCCATATAAACTAATTGCTGTTTGCCTCTTTTGGTGCATGTATACATTTTCCATGTATTAGTTAGATTTTTAACCTTCTTTGTAAACAATTCCAGTTTGCAGCCAATCTTCTTCATGTGCTCCAACCACAAATAAAGTTATGACATTTACAGGTTAATATCTTGCATTTATTAGCTTTCTTTTAATTGTTAATTAGTTAATTGGTCATTCAAAACATTGGTTTTAATGTCTATTTCAAGCAAGGTTTTGACAGGAAGTTGATTTTCTTATGATATTTCATATATTTAGATTGATCACTAAAAAAATCAATAATTGTGCCTTTTTTAATGTAATGCAAATGTAAAGAAACCCTTTGCACTTTAATGATACTTGAGTAAGATGAGGAACAATATTTGGTGAATAACAATCCCATTTTATCGCTAATGTTCTTTAATGGAAAATTTCAGAATTAATCATTTTAAAATATCCAATCCACCGACAAATTGGCATTAATGAAGTAACCCCTGTCTGTCTGTGCTAGGGAGACTTCTTGTTACATTAAAGTAGTTAAATGGCTGTAGTAGTAACATTTATTTAGCGTAATTCAATTTGAAGTCAAGGTCTTTGTGACGTCCCTCATTTAACTGCCATCTCCTCAACTGAGGGGAACAATTAGGCTCTAAAATCAAACACGTCTCTTACTTTAGTCCTCACAATTCTTGTCGAGCATAATGAAATCTCGTCCCTGCTGTTTGGAAGCAGACACCATCCGAAATACAGAAATAGATTTTCAATATATGCTCGCACGTCCCTGCAACCCCCCACTACTTTCTTTTAAATTGGCCCTCTTTTGCACATGGTGTGAGGCTACCCAGCCTCGCTCAGCCCTCTTTGAATATGTCAGCAGGATTTTCAGGTCATTTGCCAGAGAGGATGCTGGGAGCGTGGCGTCCGGGCTCTGAAGGTGACTGGTGTCTGTGTCATCCATCACAGCAGCTTCCTTTAAGTTGATGCATAATAGAGCCCCTCAATCAACTTTTTTCCTCATTGTCACCTGCCGCCTAACTGTCCACCATGGTGAGAACCAAAAAAAACAAAAGGAGACTGACAGAGGAGTCAAGGTTACATCGCTCTTCTTCTCTTATTTACACCTCAGGTGTTATGGACTTGCACTGCCTATCAGGACAACAATGGATGGCGAAGCGGAGGGGCTCGTGTGGGCACTCGTGTCAGGCTTTAACTGTCCACTGTGTCAAATTGGTGATAATAAGCAGTTTGAAGCGCTGTCCTGTCACTGTTTGTCCCCGCCTGCTTTCAGCGAGGCGGCAGACAGGACCTTGAAGCCGGATGTGTCTGTCAGGGAGGTAAATCTCTGTTGTGATGGGGTGGCAAACATTATGGCCAGCTTTATCGACACAGACTGCTCTGACACATCCAAAAGTGGCCCGATAAATTTGCACACTGGTGTTGGCGTGACGGGCACGGTGAGGGCGCAGAGTGACAAATGTTTGTTTGACCTCCTTCACCAGAGACACGGTTGCTGTGACTGAAAAATGGCACCGTAACCAGGCAGTGTCTTCTGAATCTGATTTGGGCAGCTGCGTGGTTTAATGTTTAAATCTGTTTTATTTCAAACCACACTTCTGAATTCCACTTTCTGCACATTTTCCAATAATTTTTGCCTTTAGCGAGTTTACGTTAATCTGTATAGACGACACAAGAGTGCATGAGATGCTTGAAATCATTTCAGATTTGTTCACATATTGCTGGCTGAGGGCATTCGCGCTGCTCCTTTTGTATGCCAGAACGATTCTTCACCCTCACAACAACCTACGTGACAAGTCAGAAGCTGTCTCCAACATTTCTCACTCGAGTTGGAACACAAGACCAATGTTGAGCCTCAGTAAAGCGGCGTCCATCCGCAGTACGCCCATGAATCTTTGCATAGCTTCTTATTAGGCACATTCAGTTAGCTTAATTAGCTCACATATAATTTTGCTCTCTTTGACTCTGACAACAACAGTTGAAAGCTAAATTCGCTAAATTCACGCGTACGTCTTAGTGTTGCCTTTGTGTCAGCGTGTGAGCACAGCCAGGTAATGTGTCTGGAAGAGGGTGTGAAAAGTCCGTATCCACTCTGACGTTTTGAAATAATTAGCGCTGCCAACCAAGACCAACAATCCTCTTTGACGCTTGTCGAAACTACATAAAACTGTCAACACTTTTGTGATTTGTTTTATTAGTTTGTGTTGATTATAAATACAGCATTGCCGTGATTAACAGTTTGCTAAGTGAATATTCTCAGGTTTGTGTTGTAAGTTGTGCAACGCTGTGTGGGAGGTGACAGTTGCCAACGAAAAATCAGTCAACGAAAGGCAGGAAGTGTAAGCACGTTCATCCAAGTAAAAAGATAGCTGTGAAAGAAAATATACAGCCACAGAGCTGCTTTCTTTTCTTTACCTCTCAGACATAATGAGATTTCCTGCCTCAGAGAAAGTAAGAGCTATTTTCTGAAGGCCTGTGAAAGGCAGGTTTGGCCCATGAGGGGCCAACTTGTGTTTCTATTCATTAGAGCTTGTTTTTATTCAGCCCAACTGCACTTCCAACCCGTTTCTGCTTTGCTAGACTGATTGAGGACATTTCTTAAATGCGTTCCTTGTTTACCCTACAGAGTTAATGAAAGCTGTGTTATCATTAGGGGCGCTGCGTTCTGCCTCCTGATTGGATGCTGTACAAAGACGGGTCATTTTTGGATTGCTCTCTTCTATTGTGCAGAAGTAGTCGCTCTTTCATTCAAAAGGTGATGTCGGTCTGCATGTCCGGAGTGTGTTTTTGTCATCTTCCTTTTCTACTCACTGATCAGTGGTGTTCTCGCTGCTGTTGTTTCACTCATTATCCATAATTTCCATTTACTGATGTCTTTCCTTTTAGGTCACCACTACATCTTTTGGCCCCATGAAGACCCACGAACTGCTTCACCACATGACAGGAAAAGGTCTGTCCGCCAAGTACCAGTTCCCAAGACAACCCTGTTTGTACCAGCCCAGTATGGTGGCCGTCCAAGTCATACTGAACAACAACTCAGACCACTGCCTGGAGGAGGTCCATGTAGGAGACAGAAGTCCAGCCAGTCTCAACATTCACTGCTTTAACACTATTGGTAAGTTTTAGCTCCACATGTGTAAAATAATTCACAGTCAGATCATTGAAGAGCTCCAGCCATTGTTTAATCCTTTAAAAATAAAAAGGTGATATTTTGACTTTTAAAGTGCATTTGCAATCTTGATGCTCTGCTTTCAACCGCTTGGTTCATTTCTGACACTTTCCTCCTGCATTTTTAAATGTTCTGTGAGACAGACTTTAATCTCAGGAAATAGCCCTGTCTCATTTCCCTTGACCTGAAAACAGCATCTCCTATCTCTGCTAGTCCCTGCTCAATATTACCAACAGGACACACACAAAGAAAGAAATCTCCGCATTTCTGCTCACAGATTTTCTTTGTGAAGCACACACAAATAAACGTACACCGCAAGAGGGGCTGTGCAGTCAAGCATGTTGAAAATGTCAATTGCAGGGGATTGATCGGGCATTGAAGGAACTCGTGCAGCCAAACGGTGGGTAATTTAGATCGATTGAGCTCGGCCACTGAGCAGGTGGTTGCTGCTGGTGTGCGTTAGTGGCAGAGGATGAGAGTTTTATGGGGTGCTGCATTGTTGGTGTTCAGGTCAGTGATGTCTGTTGACACAGTGATGTCTGATTTTAATGCTCTACACATAAAAATAGGGGAAAAAAAGGTAATCCTAGGCTTCAAATCACTGGTTAAAAAAAAATATATATACACACACACACACACATATATATACTGGTTTGTGTGTGTGTATTTATATGTATATACACACATACATATAAATGGTTTATTGTATGAATGCCAGCTGGCTAATAATCAGAGTCCATAATGGTTCTGGTGCCTCTCTAGCATCTTGTTGTACAAAGAGTTTAGTAAAAAATAAAATAAAATAAAAAAACCCTCACCTTCTGTCTGTTCATCTCTACCTATTAAATCTCCCTTTCAGCTGTCCAGACTCTGCAGCAGTTTTTGCCTCTACTCATCTCTGTCCAACTCCCATTTTGCCCTCTTTGTCTGAATCTCCAACGCTGATGCCGATGCTTCCTTTGACAAGCTCGTTGTTTTGGAAATATGTTAGCCCTGCATATGTTTCCTTTTTTTCCCTGAGGCTAGAGGTGTGTTGAATGAGATTGAAAGATAGATTTCTCACACACAGTGGCCTTGCTTTGTGAAGTAGAAAACACAAGTGGTGCGGATGCCTGTCTGTTCCACTCTGCTGCTGCTCTCTCCCTCCGCTTTATTCTTCCCTACACTGCACACTGTGCCCTTGTCACTCACTCCTTTTCGCCTCCTCCCTCCCATTTGCAGAACGGCTGGAGCCAGAGGCCTCGGTGATGGTTTCCATGGGTATTGACTTCAGCGACTCGACACAAGCAGCCAACTTTCAGTTGTGGTAAGACAACCTGACATCAAACTGGTTGCTTTTTTTCTCCTTAGACCTTCGCTGAAACATCTTGTTTTTGTTCTCGAACTCCAGTGTCTTGTATACTGACTTTATTATTTATTCCCTCTTTTTTTTTTGGTTAAATTTTCATTTTCTGCTAGCCCTGAGGCGAGACACATTGATATCACTTTTCTTCGATTCATCAATCAAACAATCAAATTTTTTTTATATAGCAATTGACAAAAAGCAAAACGGTATCCAAAGTTCTTCACAAAAGACGACATGAATAGACAAATCTTGGATAACGTTATTCCTTTGGTAATCAGCCCCTGTCCTAATCAACCTGCTGAATGCCATCGGCACTGCTGCTCAGCCGATCAATAGCCTTATCAGAAAATCTGTTGAGGATGGGGGGGATCGATCCTGCCCAAAATGCCATTCACCGTGCATGACGTGCAAGACAATCAGAAGAGAAACATTTAATCCTTCAAATTTAACGAGGCATAGACGTGAATGCACACGCCCTTGTATCACTTTGTCATCTGCTCTGTATGAAGCTGAGAGGATTCAGCTCTATTTTGAGCCAATGACAACATGTTGGCGCTAATAAACACCTATTAAAGATGTGACTCCCCCGCTCTTCAGCACTAAGGAAGACCAGTTCGGTGTCTCCATCCAGCCAGCTGTGGGAGAGCTTCTAATGCCTCGAACAATGTCAGAAACAGACTTCTGCAAGGAGCAAGGTCGGTTACTGCATCACACAAGCACACAAATACAGCCGTGATCGCTGTCACGCTAACCACTGACATATAGCCGATAATATATGTCCTGAAATAAAGATCCAAGATCCGTCGTTATCTGTAGTTCTTATTTGAGGTCAGGGTTTAATGCTATATAAGCAATCATTGAAAACTACTCTGCCCTGAAAAATAATATCAAAGGTAATGTAGATCAGTTTGTTTTTATGACCGTTATTGAAGGATAGTCAGATAAACTTCCCACAAACACAGCATTACTGACTCCAGAATTGCGAGCTTGATGTTTAGAAATGTGTGATTTTTAAAGTGCTATCGTAATAACTACTGCTGTTATACAACCTAAAAACCAGCTGTCCCTATTCGGATCTGTGGTTTATTCCTAATTATCCTGTTAAATATATATTTACATTAATTATTTTATTTTTCTCACAACTGGTTCAGTATTTTAACAAAGCTATATTAATGGCCTTTATTAACATCTTAACATTGTTATGAAGGAACGGGGCTTCCCTCTTATGAAGCCCTTTTTTATTTGCTGCATAAATACACAAAGCTCCTCGCACACACCTGCAGGGCTGCAGCTATCGAATAGCTAAGAGCATCCTTGAGATCTAAGCCATCAGTGCTTTTAAGTTGCCACTAAATGCTATTTTGGGATTAATGAATTTGAATTTTCTGTGGCTGATGAATGTGACTTACACTCCAGATAAAAGAAAGAATTGGAAAGAGGAGAATAGTTGGTTTTGCTGGACCTTTTAACAAAGTGCTGCTTTATGCCTATTTTGTGAAAAGTCAATTAGTGGCCACCAGCAGGTTTTTATTCAATGCTCCTCAAAAATCCCCCTTTATTTCTATTGCACGTGTTTCTTCTTTGTTGTCTCCATCCACACTGTATCTTTACTGATGGCCGGTTAATTTTGCATCTCCTCAGGTAAGCTCCTGGGCATGAATGAGACCTCCGAGACCATCACCGTGGCAACAGCAAACACCTCCAGCCAGACCATCAGAAAGCAAGTGCTGGCTGTGGCCAATGTGGGGGTTGTTCCGTGCAGCCAGGACAACATTCACAGGTAAATATCCAGCATTTAGCTTTTGTTTGTTAAAACAATTTTTAATGTACATATTTTTGCTCTTCACCTTTGTTGCATCTTTGAATAGATAAAAAAAATCCTATAAAATATTATGTAATACAAATATAAACTCTTACAGAAGAAACTGCAGGAAGTCATTAAAGTTTTAAATTGTATTCAAAAACTTCTGCATCTGGCTAAACATGAATATGCATGCTTGCAATGGAGATTACAAAATATGAATATGTTGATGTATGTGTGTTCCCAGCAGACAGACACACACATACACACACACTCTAGGGGAATGCCTTAAGAAGCTTGGCTTTGTAATTGGTGTACACAGAGTGTGCTAATGAGCTTCCTATTCTGTCACGCACTCCCGAACACCTGATGGATAATTACGCCTGCCTCTCTCTCGCTTTTTATCTCTCTCTCTCTCTCTTGATCTCTCTCTCTCTGTTTTGTGTTTTGTCTTTCATTTTTCTCCTCTCTGCAGCCAAGTCTGTCTTACTTTTCTTTCCTACTGTCTCACCTCCTCTCCGTCTTTATGTCTCGCTCTGTCCTCCACCTGCTGGTCTCGTCTGTCTCTCCTCAGCTAGCTTCCGTCAGAATATGGACTCCGTGCTCTCAGTGTCTGCCCTCATGTATAGAGAGACGGCCTCCAGGTTTGGTCCTTGCAGGGAAGCATAACGACTGGCTGTGGGTCATCATGCTTTTCAGGAAAATTCCCCCAGATCACCTCAGTTTTATCAGTGATCAGCTAGTTAGTTGTGGCGCACCTTAAGCCGCCCTTGCTGACTGCTGTCGGTATGTGAGCAGCTGGTCTGTGACTTCACATCCTGTTAATAACCGTTGAGCTTAACATTTATCACTTCAGCACAGGCAGACAGGCCCACAGTTTATCCACAGCTTTTTTTTGTCATGCTTGTTTCTAACACTCTGGATCCCAGTTTCTTGATGCAAACTGTGGTTGTGCTAAACTGTTATTCCTAATAGCTGATGTTTTAAGTTAAATTATTAACTCTGTGTATTTGTCTTTTTTCACATCCTTGTGTCGATACTTGAGGGATCGACCGAAATAGATCCTCAGAGTTTACTGTGGAGGTCATTTGTCAATACGTGCAATGTGAGCTGTGGCCTCCATCCAGGTCTCCATCTCTGGGGAGGTCAGCAAAGAATCTGAGGTCAACAAAGAAATCGCAAAGGGATCAGAGTTAGAGTTGGCTCCAGACATATTTGAATAGCGTATTTAGCCTTGGTTGAGCTCGTTTTACTTGTGCACAGACTCTTGGAGTCAAAGTGGAAGTGCAACAAATGCAACAACCTGCCGTCCCTTGCACCTCTGCACTCCCTGTGTTTATCAGCAGGGTGCAGCACTGCTTTTCTCAAACGGCTGATGAAGCAGAGTGGAGGTGGGTGGGGGGGCTGCCTGTGAAACACACAAATTGATTGCTGGAAAGGAGGATGGCAATAAATCAAGCAGGAAAGCAAATGTAGAAAATGCTGTTCTTGTTTATGTCTAAACAGGCGGAATGGAATAAATGTGGTCTATTTTTCAGTCCGTTTGAAAGCAAATTTGATCGAATGTTGCATGCATTGCCAATCAGTCTGTGCCCCCCCAAGCGAAAAAAATTCAAGTGATTTATAAACTGTATTTCTTTCTGCTTTTTGATATAATTAAATTATGTATAGTTTTTCTTTTTTTCTGTGAACTTAAATTCTTGCTCCCGTATAAAATATAATGAAAAAATCCTTAGAACCTGGCTAATTGAATGTTACATTTCTCCATAAAAGATTGTTTTAGCTAGCATGATGGCTTGCGATCTGACAACAGATGATAAGCTGAGCGTAACAGATTTTTTTGCCATCGCATTTACATGAGTGCATTCTATATTATTTTCTCCTCTATTGGTTTCTGTTTGTCCTCCTGCACGCTCGGCGTCTGACTGTCCATGAGGAGCAGCTCTGCAGAATGTTGGTATGGGCCAGCTCTGCATGGAAGGTTGCTAGTTCTAATTGGGGCTAATAGCTTTGGCCATCTGCCTGGTTCGAGTCTGATCACATGTGGTCGCCTTCAGCCTCGCTGACCACTCAGTTGAAGGACACTTCCCCACTTGTCCACCTGGTCAGGAGAAAAGGGATGAAGCAGAAATGTTCACCAGTGGTGCTCAGGTTTTTGTTTTTTCAACATCTGAAACGCCCCAGACTGCCGTCATTTTAACCAGCTATGATTCCAGATGGTGGAGTCATATTGAAAATGCATAAAGATGCCAGTAGCTTGCTGCAGGTTAACCCCTTTGGTTGCTGGGTCTCTGGTGAGGGTGAGTGTTAAAGGTGGAGCCCACCCTGTGTTTGCAGCAGCAGCAGCAGGGTGGAGTGGAGGCAGATGGCACACACAGGCTCTCAGCACTGAGGAGAATCACAGATAATTGGAGAGTGATGCTTAGCCGCAGCCCCGCCGATCGATGCCAATCCGCCTGCTCCAAGTCCAGGGGTTATGCTTTGCTTTTCTTTCCATACGCTGCAATTAATCCAGTGTTTAGCCCAATATGTGAGGAGTGCAGGAGAATACCAATGACCCGTTTAAGGCCCGTTTGTCTGTAATCTTGAAATAAATGCTCTGATGTGTTGGGTTTAAATAACAACCATAAACACCACGCTGAGAATATCAAATAACAGCAGACTTAAAAAAAAAAATTTAAAAAATCCAACAACTCATTGTTTCTTTTAGTGGTTCAAAGCAGCGTCTCCAGAGACACAATGAAAGCAGCCTCGGGGTAGTGTTAACTGCTGTGTAAATGATAGATTTATATCCTAAATCCATTAGCAAAGCCACAGGGACCATGTAGACACCTCAGGCTACTGAGTCTTAGGGCGGCAGAAGGACAAGCACGCATGTTGGTGTTTTCACCACCCTGCACTGAATGGAAACAGAGCTAGCCAAGAAATTAGAAGATTATTAGAGTTGTTTGGTTGTCCCTTTCTTTAATGATTTGTGATAAATGAACTTATTGGATTTCTGAATTGGGGGAGTGGATTAATTTCCAATCCCTGCATTATTTAAAGAAGTGATAGAGATCAGTCCTCCTCTTGAATGGCTTCCTGCTAAAGTGGCTAATATTTTAATTAAGCCTGAGGAGCACTCTCTATCTTCTCGCTGAGAGCTCCCTGATAAACTCCCTCTCCTCTGTTGATGGTAATTTAGCAGCTCCCCAGAGACGCCCCCAGACACGCTGGGTTTGTGAGCCAGCAGTGTTTTATTGTGTGTGTCCACCCCCCCAAACTGCATGTCCCCGTCTTTAACATGTGAGCGCTAATTGGTGAACGTGGGTGAACGTGCTAGTCGCTCATGCCAGCGTAGAGGTGTTGGGGTGGTGGGGGGCTCGGTGTGACAGAGCCTGTCCTGCAGGGGCTCTTCACAGGCTTTAGTCAGGCCTAAGTGGGGCTCATTGTAAGCTGTTTGTCAGGTCTAAGCGGGCTGCCACAGGGGGTCTTTGTTACAGAAATGTAGTGCTAAATGGAGGCAGATGGCTGGGAGTTGGCCACAGGAGACCAGAGATCCAGAGGTCCAGAGGGGAGCAGGAAAAGCACTCGGCTCGGCCCTGTCGCCCCTCAAAGAGGGTCACCCTGGGTCATAGCCCCTGTCTGCCTCTTGTTAGCGCTCTCAATGGGGACCATGTGTGCCCAGATTTTGCCCCTGTCTACCGGGATGGTATCCAAGGAAACAGCCTGAGAATTCTCTCTCTGGTCCAGAGGGAGCCAGTGGGACGAGACGTCCATCATGTTGGTCCAGAGGCCCCTTACTCGCTCATAGACACCCACAGTCTATAAAAAAAAGATTTAAATTCTGTTTGACTGGCATGAAGGGCGTGTCTGCACCTTAATGACCCAGGAGTCAGCTGTGATGATGGGCTGTCTGTTGATTTCCCATCTATATCTCCTGTCACATCAGCTCTTTTTCTTCATCTTGCTCAGTATTTAAAGTTAATTACAGGGTGTGAGAAGATTCACTTGTGATTTGTTCTAGGAGATGTCTTAAATGTATCCCTGGTCAGATACATGAACATTTTCTCTTTTCTAGACAGGTTTTTTACTTTCATTTATTTAAAAACAATTTCAGGCTGTGAAGCTGACCCTCGCTCTCCTCTTTTCTCCTCTGCAGGTTTGCCGCACAGACGATCAGCAGCAGAGCCCTCGTCCTGGTGTCGCTGGAGCTGAAGGAGTCCACCGCCACACTCACCATCAACACAGAGAAGAGCGTCATGGCGTCAGTGTTACTGCGAGACCTCAAGCAAGCCCTTGCCCAAGCGTAGGGTTCTCCCTCTGTCCCTCCTCCCTCAGTGAAGGTAAAGGTGAAGGGCATGTATTTTAAGATTTCATGTGTTTTTTCTGTGCTTGAGGACACTTCAGTTGGTATCTGCAGACATTTGTTACTTTACAACTCCTCAGCTCATACAGTAGAACTTAAACTCAGTTGGCCACAGAGAATAAACTGGAAAAAAGTGCAACTTTTATTGAATTTATAATTTGTTTTTGTAAGTGGATTGTCCCAAATCACTGAAATAACAGTGAACACCTCAAATAAAGCAACATGCTCCTTTAAAACACATGAAGCATCATGAAACGGTCGTTTATTTTGAAATATTACCCTCAGTCTGACCTTAAATCAGTCCCATCCAGAGACGACACCTCTGCCCCGCTAGAATAAAATCGTTTCTGGTATTGAGCAGTGCTGCAGGGCAGTCTGTCTTCTGCATTTCTACACCTTGAGATTCTCCACTAAAGCACTGATGTCAGGCTATGTTTAGCCACTTGTTTCCCAGGAAACTGATCCCAGACCAGTAGCACAGAAAAGTAAAAACACTACCGTGTTTCCCGCCCTCTGCTGCAAACAAGTAACTTGTGAAAGTGCCTTCAGCGCCGGGGGAAAATTGTAATTTGGCCATAAATCAACATAATTTAATTTTATTCCATTTGCTGAATAAAAAAAAAGTGCATTTATTTTTTTTAGAAAATGTTTTTTTCTTTCTTTTTGTGGAACTTGTACAAAAACTTTGTACAAGATATAAGGGGCTTATTCTACATTTGCTCAGCTGATTTGGGCTGTTATTAATAACGTAACAGGACTAAAACTGTAAACTGCCTCTGTTTGCGGCAGACTAAAGCCCGTGCCCTGCACAGTGATAGTCCTGCTGCGTTAGGTAAAGTTGTGCTGATGTACGTGATGTGTTTAAGCGTTGAAGCAGGCCGGCGGCGTCATGTGCTTTGCGTCTGGCTGTCTTTTCCGGCTCATAAATAGCATCTCTCCGAGGGCCGCGGTGAACACCTGTTAGCTCATCTGTCACAGGAGCTCCACTCGCATCCATCACCTCTCCCTCTGTACTCATTCCCGCAGCCAGCTGTTCCCATTACACACACACACACACACACACACACACACACACACTCTCAAGATGTGTCAGGCCTGCTAGCTGCTCATTTACAACATAAAATCATATAGCTCTACAGTCACTCGAAAGACTTGAAAACACAATTTATAGCACAAGTCACCTCACGTAAACAGAAAAACAACAAATTTTCTCATTTAGTACAAACACTACAGCAGCGGTCCCCCAACCTTTTTTTGGGCCACGGAGCGGTTTAACGTCAGACAGTAGTTTCAGGGACCGGCCATTAAGGTGTGGCAGATAAATACAACAAAAGCACATGATATGACCGTCATGAAAACTGGTATTTTCTAAATATATAATAATAAACGTGCATTAGTAGTGAGCCTTAGACGGCTGTAACAGAGAGAATCCGGTAGTTTTTCAAAATAAAGCATCATTCAGTTTCAGATAATAAATAAAATGAAGTACTATAAGTTATTTATTCTTTCTGTGTGGCTCGGTACCAGATGACCCACGGAGCGGTACCAGTCCGTGGCCCGGGGGTCGGGGACCGCTGCACTCCAGGACAGAGTGAGGTACAGCTACTGGCCAGTAACCGCAGTAAAAATGTGTTATTCCATCAGGAATCTGACTTTGGAGATTCCGTAGCAGCTCTGTGTGGCTACCACAGCAGACACTGAGCTAAATGCTGCATTTAAATTTCCAGCAAGCATCCTGCCTTTAAACGATGGCGAACACATTCGAGGACAGAAGTGGCAGTCTGGTGTTTGCGTGAATGCAGCATTGTTCTGTTGGCAAATGCTGCTCTAAGCAGGAGCACCACAGCCCACCCATCATACCCTTCAGTCTTCTCTGGTTAACATTTACAAATCAACAAAACACACACTCCCACGCTATAAGTGTTTTAAAAAAAATGAAAAACACGTTGCTGTGTTCTGCACTTCACTCCTAATTGAGCATAATCACAAAAAAGCACAGCGGCTTATAGTCCCTTTTCTTTTAATCATTCATTTTTCATCAACATCTTCGAGCCGAATGGGTTTTAGAATAAGTGACATTTGAAGTGCAAAGGTTCTCTACCTCCAATTTCAATGGTTTGCGTCTTATTAAAAAACGCTTGACTGGCTTTTTTTAAAATTTTCATTTCTGTTTTACATGCTTTGGGATCTTCGTGTAGCATCCAAGTAACAAGTTAAAATCATGTTTTGTGGGAGAGCGAATGTGAGCGGGTGTGTGATCTATCTCCTGGCGTTGGCACCTGCTGTAATGATCTCCACCAGAGAGCAGGAGGCTGCCGCCGCCTCTTCTCCCTCTGCATCGCTGTGCGGTGACAGCTTGATTTCTTTCCCTCTCCGGGCTCCAGCACAGTGACATGATGGGCCCGTTCAGCCGCTCTCATCAGGCTTGCCGTGTGCTGGAGGAGAGCGAAAGAAGGGAAGATTGGGGGGCGCGTGGGTGGAGGGTTGGGATGATCCCGACTGAGGAAACGCCTGTCTGACCTTACCGGTGAGAGCAGAGCACCGAGAGCTCATTAGCCGGCCTGTCTCTGATCATCTGACAGGGAGCTGCAGACGCAGCGCGCCATCAGAGGCGCTGATGTCATTCCCTGTTGAGCCGTGGCCCCAGTGTGGAGCTCCAGTGTGAATATAAGACAGGATGCTGAGAAATGAGTCCAAATCATATTTCATCTTGACCATTTGTGATTAGATGTTCTCTTTTTTAGAATTTCTTAGTTGAGGCTACATCAATATTTCAAACCTTAGTACATGGAAAGGTGCCTTAGATTTTCTTTTTTGATCTCCTGTCACCTGTATGGTGATCTTCCACAGCTTGGCCATTACCGGTCTTCTCAGTTTTTTAAAAAACCTTTTCTTTACCTCCAGTCAAATACAATATGGATTATGGGTCCCCCCCCCCAAAAAAAAAAATTCCCAAAATGAAACATTGATAATAAAATGTATGTTATTATTCATGGGCTAAAATGATGAGGAGAATGTAGCATCCAAGAAATCAGAATTATAAACAATCCAAACCTTAAAAGACAGATTCAGGATTGCTCGATAGACCTACAATGTGGACAAAAACACATTGTAAAACCACAATTAACAGTTGTTTCTAATCCAGTTGTCTTTGGTGAGTATAAGGGAAGGCGTCTCACCTGCTCTAGTACCGTTTCTCTCCCCAAAACAATACCTGTAAGACCACCAGACCTGTGGGAACTGTAATTGGGACCATTAATGCTTAATCTGACGCTTCACAGCTTCCTGTGTCTCTTCTATTGTAATTATGTTTCCCTTTTTCCTCCTTCCTGCTAAAGTTTCTTTTCAATGTGTCTTTAGAGCTCAGAGACTAATGACTACATGTTTCCCCACTGATATGTCCAATCAGCGGCTCATTAGGGGGGGGCAGACACATTCAGCTCTGCTGATTTGATTTTTCACTTTGCTTTTTGGTGTCCCACATTTATCAATCTGCAGTCCGGAGGAGAGGAGAAGGCCCCAAAGCCCTCTTTATGCTTCATGAATGTTGCTGGATGTTTGTTCGCACCGAGTTGCTTTGTCCCTTCAGCAAGGAAAGGCCAATCTTTGCAGCGTCTTTGAGTGCTTCCATTTCCTCATTTGCCCTTTTTTGTGTCCCCTCTTTTAAAGGGAGACGAGTCGCCCAGGGACCGTCTCACAGGTGCATTTAACAATTGGCTCACGTTTATGTTTGTGCCGGCGTTCATAAAAGAAAACACGGGGAGGGAAGAGGAAAAGCATTGATGGTCAAGCCTCCCACCAGCCCTTAATTAGCATTTGATTGCACTTTAAGAAACACTCAAGTGCATTAAAAAGTGATCAGACAGTCAAAATGGCTTCATTAGTAGCAACTCTGAGGTAGAAAGCTTGCGGCCTCCCGGGGTTGTAAACACATTTTGCAGCCGGCTACGCGCTCCTCGTCCCTGCTATTGTGATTCATGTGTGATACAGATGCAGGGCTGTTGACAAGTTAAAATGAGTTAATGTAAGTTAATAAGTTAAAAGGGGTGAGGAGGAGGTGAGTGCTGGTAAAGTGCTCCGCTGTCCTATTCGGCACCAATTTGCCGCCATAAAGGCTGACGCTAAAACGCACTCCATCTGACGCGGTGCCATATTACCGCGACGGCAGCCACATAAACCGCAGTGATTCACACACACAAAAGCCACTGGAAGTCTCCGGGCGCTGCTAATGAAGACCTGTGTGCGGCAGCGGGCGCACAATAAAGCACGGCGTGCAGAGTGCCAGCCCCCCCACGAGCCCCCACTGCCACCGCCTGCATCTGCATCCGCCTGCATCCTCTCAATGATGATAAAAGCCCGAGCGGAGTCTGGAAATCAGAGGAGCGTTTATGTCTTCCTCTTTCAATGAGAGTCTGCCCATTCAAAGAAGTTACCAGCATTAAGGAAATTGAATGTGTCCCCCCTCCCAGCAGTTTTACTTCTCAGTGTATTTTCATCTTTTCTGTTATATTTAAAGAGTTTGTTTTTCCTCAGGACGCATGATTCATATAAACCCAAATGCAGAGAATGTACTCTTTAATGATCATAATCATATTTCTGTGTTTTTTGGAACTGACTGATTCTCCACAGTCTTCACTTCCTTTGATGTAACCAAGGGGCTTTTCTTCACCAAGAATCCCATTTACATGTTAAAAGTTAGAATTTCCCAGGTACAACCACCACCAAAAGAAGCAGACTTAACCAACACCAAAGATCAGATCATTGAACTATTTTAACAAATAGCTGATAGAATATATTGATAGACTTCTGTGTGTGTGTGTGTGTGTGTGTGTGTGTGTGTGTGTGTGTGTGAGAGAGAGAGAGAGAGAGAGAGAGAGAGAGAGATTAAGAATGGGAGGGATTGGGTGTTACCCAAAGGGAATTGCGAAAAGAAGTTCAAAGTTTCAAAATCAAAGGTGTCTGCACAACGGCTGCTGTCACACTTGCGCTTGTAAACGTGATCGCTGGCTGATTCAGACATCAGAGACGCTCTTCATCATCTTGGGCCTTTTGCTGAAGTCAAGTCTTTGCTTACTTCTGAAGTTCTGGTGTAGCTGCTGCAGAACGCTGCTGCTCGCCCTCTGGCTGGGTTCGGGTTAGGGTTGGGACTGGTTGCTGTTTGGTCCAAAATCCAGAGCTCAAGCTGATGGGCCCCTCTCTGTTCCTCCCCCCTAGGATGGTAAATCCTTTGTTTTACCATTTTTATTATTGTGTAAGTTCACCTCTGTGTGCCCCCCAGCGATGCTGCTGAACAATGAGATCTGCAGCCGATCTCATTGTTCCAGTTTTCTCAGAATAAATCGGATCCAGTCAGCAAGCGCAGCGTGTCAATATCACAACTGTATCATCTTCAGCTGCTCCTCCTGCGCGGCTCTCATCTGAATGCTAATTTACCATTTAAAAATCCTCCCCTCGCAGGGGTGGGGGGGTGGGGGGGCCTGGGTGAAGCCCACAGATGTAAGGAGCGTCAAGCCCGGCCTCCTCTTCTGAACGCCGCTTAATTAATGCGAGCGTTCCGTGCAGCGCGCGGCCGCAGGCGGTGGACTCTGTCCCCAGTTTTAAATGCGCATCTCATTTCCACGGTGCTGCACACACACACACACACACACACGCCCTTCCCCTTCTCCCCCTTCAATGGAGTTTGAGGGAGAAATGAAGAGTTGCAGGATGTAATCCCCCTGAGATTAGTCCCTTTACGGAGGCGGGTCCCGGCTTGTCCCCACTCACTGTTGGGAAGTTAAAAGCTTCAGGAAGATCCTTTTGTCTGCGCCACGAACGCAGCAGAGATCTTTTGAGGCAGCTTAAATAGAAAGTGACTGGCCTTTAATTGGAGCGCTGCGAGAGCAGTTGTCATATGGAAATATTTGAATAGAGATTGCTCGCTGCACTTCATACAAATCCACTGGTTTGGAGGGCAAACTCAGGGATTCAATAAATGCACTGACGCCGCCTATTAACACTTTAACTGGTTTAAGGAACAGCCTGGTTAACATTTGAAAGCTTCTTAAAAGGCCTCCCCACTCGTGCAGCCACCTTTGTTAATGGCAGATGTGTCATAATACTGAGGGATTACACAAGAGGAGCCAGTAATCCTGTTAAATGTGGGATTATAGCCCGGCCGGGTGAGATGGCGGGGTGGGACTGTTTGAGCTTTGGGGGGGAGGCGGGATGTTTGGATGAGTGTCAGTGGTTCCATTTAGTTTCATTCCTCATTGAGGATGATTTTGGGCTGACAAGGTTACACGCTGCATTTGTTGGAGTCTGGCATCTCTAATCATGGCGTTTCCAATTGTGTGATTTATGTCCGCCATCCAAACGCGGATTGTGATTGCGGGCCCGCTGGCGAGCGCGCTTGAGGCGGGCGAGGAGGAGGAGGAGGAGGAGTAAATGGGCGTTTTATTTATCACCAGTGCCACAGCCCCCCGGAGCGGAAGAGCGCCCTCCTAAATTGAAATATAGCGGAGTTTACTCTCCTGATTAGGGCCCTCTCCGTGTTCTGCCCAAGGCTATCATCAAAGAGAGAAGAGCAGCGCTGACACGTAATTGAGTCTGGATTAATGTGGCGGCGGAGCTTCTGTCCACAGCTCGCCCCTGGACGCACCCTCAAATGAAACAAAGCGGATTATTCTGTTAATCTCACTCTCAACTTTATCCTGAAGTTTAACAGATTCACACATTTGCAATGAGAAATAGAGATTAATGTCATATCTGAAAGTAATTGTCATATCTGAAAGTAATTGATTTTTCTCTCATTCTTAGAACCTGAAGTCATCTGTCACCCACCTGGTTGGAGGTGTTACAGGTAGTACAAGGCTGTATACGACAGAAACAGGCAGCAAAACCTCTCATTCTGAATCTGAAGGAACCATATGTCATATATACAAATGTTAGATTATCATTTATCTCTAAAGTGCCACATAATAAACATTCCCTTTCTATTTCAATAATCTTTAAAATTGCACAGTAAGATTTTTTATTTTTTTTAATATCATCTACTTTCTTTATGGGTTATTGTAATGCAATTACTTGTTAAATAATGTGAATGGATCCAACAGTTAGCTTGATGAAAGGAGATGGAACTTAATTTCAGACTTGGTTAATAATAAAGGAATATTTGAAATGCCTCTGCCACGGAGGCTTTCAGCATACATCGCTTTGATCATAAAGCGACCTGCTATCTTGTGTAACCTTGTGGAACTACTGCCTGTATTTGAGATTGGATTTGAGAAGTTCAACTCCTATTTTCTGTCACTGCACACACATACCTTCCTTCCTCCTGGTGGAAGCAGCCTTTAAGCCGGATGAATCAGGTGTGCACGCCTGTGCATGCAAGGGCCCTGGAGGCGCTAACCTGAGCGTTCCGCAGAGCGGCGGTGGGCTGTGACCTTTGCTATAATTCATCACACGGCGCCCTGACAGAGGAGCCCTTCACAGGCCGATAATTTGATTACTATAACATCTGTAACATCAATAATGTCCGATGAGATTGTTTTGCGCAACCAAACATGCAGAGGCCATAAAGGATTGTTGTGGAGGCCCCGGGGTTGGTGGGCCTTGTCAGGACATTTAGTCAGCGTGGCTCCTGTCGTGAAAGCCCCCCCAGGATCGCGCTCGCGGTGATGATGGCGATTTATGGCCCGGAATGTTTTTGGAATCACCTTTACGCACGTGGTTAAGCCATCACGGTGCCAAATGTGGTCTTAAAAACGGATGAAACAGGGAAAACCTTGGTTCCAATGCACCAACATGACACGGGAGATCCTGCAGAGATGTGTGTGATGGCACAGAGCGAGAGGGAGAGATTGCGGGATATAAATGCTTAGCTTAACCAGAGGAAACACTCGGCCCGCTAACCGATCGTCGAATCCATTAAGTTAATTTATTAAACGCAATTTGCTGTGTGTCATTGGGTTGAGTAATGCTGGGGAGAGTTGAGAACGAGGTGACGCAGGGCCACTGGGCGGGACAGCGGGGACACGGGCCTTGACATGCGGAATTAGAGAGGAATTAAGAGCCTCACTGAGGAGCTGGTTCCAGGATAAACAGGACAGGACAAACGCTGAGCTGGGACTGTACCCCCTTTAAAGGTGCTTTGGTTATGGAAGTTCCCTGTTCAGCAAAAACCTGCACTCGGCAAAGCGCGCGCGCACACACGCACACACACACACACACACGTTTGTTTTTCTGATCACGCATGGTTAGCGTTAATCTTTTGGACTCTTTTCCCTCATGTGCCCGCCGTGTAGTTTTTTCCCAGCCCTCCTCGTTCTGCTCTGCAGGTTCTGCAGATCTGCCCCACCGTGGCTCCAAACTCCGTCCTGCAGAGTAAGCTTGACACTTTTCTGCTGTTTTGTTTTTCTCTTTTTCTTTTCTAAGACCACGCCGGCAATTTGTCAGCCCAGTCACAAGAGTTAATGTTGGGGTATATTACAAGATTGATGTCTCATCATTTTGACCATTGTTTTTTCCCATATATATA
>BJFM01000022.1:320817-345746 GCA_016586285.1 Arothron firmamentum
AATAACAACAATGGAATATATATATATATTCCATTGTTATTAGCTCGGGTGATTTATTTTGTGTATGTCAGAAAACAGGAGGGGCAGAAAAAACAGAATATATCGGCTTTCTTTTCCATTTCCAGACATTACAACCTGATTTCCATCGCTGCACCCTTAAGTAATTTGCAGGGGGAAAGCCAACAGTCTTGCTGCGTGCGTTTAAACCCATTACTTTGCTTTTTAATCACACGGCACGCTTGTGTCAGAACGCACTATTTTCCTCATGCATCTCCTCCCTTCTTGGTTCCAGCTCACCGGGTGACCTTGAAAATGTTTTCTCTCCGAAACGTCTCCCCCCATCTGAGGAGTACAGACACAAACAGGGAGGCGCCGATGTTGTCTTAAAAAAAAAAGATCTTGTGCGTGATCATCGGAGCCCAAATAACCAACAACCATCAACAAAGGGAAGGATGGTAATGCAATGTACATTCTGTCCGCATGTTGCCTTCACTGACCAAAAGATGCATGTAAGGCAAAAGGTGTAATGGACTAAAATAAAGATTATAAAACAAAATAAATACAAAAATATTAGAGCCCAGATAATGGACTATTGCTTGAGTTACACGGTGACCAATTGATTTAACCTGCAGGTGGAGAAGGTGTGAGGCGTGCCTGAACATATCTGCGCTCATGGCGGGGGTGGGGGGCTGGTGGTGCAGGGAGAGAGGGGGGTAACAGCAGCGTAGCTGTTTGATTTATCGCGATGGGAGCGCGGCTCCAGTTTTTTGGTGGCCGGCCTGTCCTGACGCATTTCGCTCCAGCCATCAGCCATGATTAAACACCTGCTGTTGGCGGGAACAAAGCGCACTAATCCAATATGTATTTCTGACATCTTAAATATCACCCATTCCCCTGACATTACCAGCTGCTTTTTTTCCTTTCCACGGGATGGAATTCTAAAACATATTTTTCTAATTTATGGACGGACTATAAATCAAAATTAAGCCCGCGGACAACGAAATATACATCAGTAGGGGAGTCACGTGGTCAGAGCGAGGCACACACTCCCTCCTTTCGTTCTCCTCTCTCCATTCCTCCACATTTCTTCTGCAGGTGAAATATTTTTTATTATTTATTTGTTTAAAAAAAAAAAAAAAAAAGACAACTTATCCCTGCTTTGAGCCACTTTGAACCCCCGAATGTTCCTCCAGGCCCACAAATCCAATCAGCACCGGTGATAAGTCATTCATCGCGCCGTTTTACACGTTCTCTCACTCCATTAGACACCGTTTAAGAAGCTAAACTGGACAGGGACCTGTTGGCTTTCCCCCAGATTGGTTTGTAATTCACATCCTTCAACACTTTGACTGATTTTATTGCTCTTCATTAATATTATAAATAGCTTTTTAAACCATGTAACTTGGTTTATCTCAGCACTCAATGTTGACACGCTGTCTTTTATTTAGTGTCATTTGCTTTCATTACTACATTTCATTCATTTACGTTTTAAAATAATGACTGTGGTCAAATTCCTAAGCATAAAACACCAAAGTAAATTAATTCCACAGCCTGTGTGGTCTCTAATATCCCACTAGCAATAAGCAAAAGGCATTCTTCTGATATTTTAAAATATTTTTGCTGCGAAATCTTAAGTTTTACACCATTATTTAGAAATTCTATCACGCACAATTGGGACCTTACATCTTCTAATATCACTGCAGTATTGAACATTCTCGGCAGCAGAAAAGTTTCTGCTGCCTCCTCAAAGTTGTTTCCTTGTTAAAGGAAGTGCTGCTGCATCTGTCCCGCTCGCCCGGGGGCCAGCGTCGCCTCTGAGGTGACGCTCATTGCATGTGACTCTTCAATTTCGCTGCTTCCCTGCATTTACAGCACATTTCTGCTGCTGTATTACTGCACTATGAACTATCTGGACAACCGGTGTTGCACCTGGTAATGGATTGTTTTTTTTTTCTTCCCTCTCTCTCTGAGGGCTGCAGATGTGATGAAATGCCACTTCAACCAGAGAAAACCCTCCCATAAAAGACCAAACATTATTCTATTTGTTCATGTTCTTGCTGTAGGTGCCCTTTGTACTCTCCTAAGTGGCATTGTGTTGAAATTAGTCTCACTGTGGTGTTGATTCCATCACAACAATGACCCATTAGAGGATAACTGAAAAAACTAACCCATATAATTGTTCATAGTGCCTCTAATTAATGCACTAATGGCTGCATTTCATGCCTCCTAATGAAAATAAAGTATATTTTCAAGCATATAAAGTTTGTGGCCAATAGGGCGGGTAATTGTCATAATGTCTTCTTATGAATGTTTATGTAAATAAGCAAGTTCCTGTAATCAGACCAGTGGAATCAGGTGAGAATGCTGGGATCCATTACCGCACGCATGAGGCGCAGAAATGCAGCATTAATTCTTTATGCCTCGGACACTTTAAGCTGAGGACATGTTGTCTAATTTGCATCTGAAATGACGCTGTCAGGCCCGTTTTGGTAACGTATTTATGAACATTATTCAAGCATTAGCGCTGAGGCTGAAGGGCCATAACACCCACTGCTGGTAAATACTGCAGAAAACCATGGTAACAGCACTGCATGGGGGCGAAACGTGAACCTCAGCACTGAAGTTTGGAGAATCAGGATCCAAGATGAGGGAACAGGTGGCAATAATTAAGAGCAGAGTGAAAAATGCTCACATTTCTCTCCATTCAGCAACTTCAGTGTCAGGCAGCACATTTTAATGGCAGTTGGGGGGAAAAAACTGAATGCCTGCATTAAAAATCATTTTCATCTTCCTAACAAATTAGGTTCTTTTGTCTAACAGGCCTCCCACGGCTGCCGCCTCACATCTCGTGGGGAAGCAGCGTGCGCTTCTCATTTTTCACCACAGCAGCCTCCATCAGCTGTCTTCCTTCTTCATGAAGCTGCTGATTGGAAATCACAAAGTGCTCTTTACCGTTCCATCTCAGATTCACAGGGCAAAGCGTTGTGCTCATCTCTGAGATGACAAAATAATCAATTACAAAGTCACTTGACTCCTGTTGTACATGTTGGACATGTTGATTTAAGAGTATCAACAGTTGCATTTGTCATAGATATTATCCAAAATAAATTCACTTTATTGTTAAAAGTTTGGAGAATCAGAAGACTCCTGTGTGAGTCACTGATGACATGAATAGAACGTGCATGCTTGCCAACACAAAGATGAATCCAATTTGTTTGTATTTTAGAGACTTTTCTTGACGTTTTTTTCCTCTCTGAATATACATCCGTATTATATGGGGGAGCCTGATATTAAATGATGCAAATGCAAAAACACAGAAGAATATTCTGTAGCATCCTCTCATCTTTAAACACGTCCGTCCACGGTTTGTGTGCATGTGAAATGAGAGGTGCGGGGGAGATGATTTTTCATTTCGTGTCTTGCCTCAGCTCTGCCCTCCTTCTACAGAGGATCCAATCAATCTGCCAGCTATTAAGTTTGTTAATTGATAATGCATACTAATTAGGCTGAGCGCAGTTACTTTGGAGACTCTGAGGAGGTAATTGTGGGCTCCAGTCCAAATGGAGTTTAAAACAGTCTGTGCCAGGTAAAAATTCATTAGGCGAATAGATTGGAGAGGACGAGGAGCAGGAGGAGGCGCGGAGCAGAACAGGTGGAGAGGCGGGGGTTTGGGCTGGGGAGGCGGGTGGGCTGGGGGGGAGGTCAATGCTAATGCCAGTCTATAGAGAAATTTCCCTCTGTGATCCAATCACTGTTTCTTTACAGGGACGCGCTTCACTTATGCAAAGAGTTTTGTTGTTGTTCGGCAAACTTTCCTCGCTCGGCTGTGAGGTCAGAACGCCGACAGCGAGCTGCCTTCCTGCTCCGCTTCGCTGCGGCGGCCGTCCAGCTTCCCAAACAGGGCACATATGTCAGTTATGGGGCCACGGAGAGAGGGAAGGTTAGCATCTAATAGAGCTGTTTACCATGAATATCTATTCAACATGGACTGGCACAAGGTAGCTCTGGTGTGTTTAATAATATTTGTTCAATACTGAACACAGTGTAGTTTGAGGTTTCCAATGGACCGCCTGTTCAACCTGGAAATGTCATTTCTTGAGATAAAAGGGGCGGAGCCTGTCAGTTTCGCACTGTGAGGTCCAGGCTAAATGTTAGACTTATTTTGTTCTGCAACAAATCAGAACTTGACTACTTTCTTCAGCTCTCAGCAACCAGCTCCTGATCCTCCGCCATCTTGTCCTCAGGCGAGCGTGATTGACGTGCGTTAAACATAATGAGACCCGTCTCCAGGGCCGTCTCTGTGACGGCTGAGAATCCAAAGGCCCGGCCGCTAATTGAGACGGTTGTGGTGTGTTTACTGTCCCCTTCTGTGTCAGCCTGACGACCCTTTGAACTGTCTGTCAGTCCTGCTGCCAAATGAATGTGTCCCTCAGTGTGAGCGGCATGCCGGGGGACCATGTCAAAGGCATGTTTTACAGCTCGCCTCAGTGTCTTTGTCACTGAGACGGAGTGACAGACATTTACTGCGCAGGAATGAAAATAGATGTGTCTCCCAAATGTTTGCAGATCCCATCAGGACTTTGGAGACGGGACTGCCGTTACAGTGGACACGATGCTATCACAACACCACGTCAGTCGGGACCGCGTCTCCGCTTGGCGGGACTTTTCTTTCCCAACACTTGGCGTTTTTTTGGGGGCCTGACAAAGTGAATTAGCTGCTCTGCTGTTGTGATGTGAGAAAGCAGGACCGTTTCTGCTGTCTGAAACTTGACGAGGAGAGAGCAAACTACAAATTGCTCTGATGTTCTGTCGTTGTCACATTATTTATCAGGCTATGTTCTCCTTGACGCACGCACGCACACACACGCGCGCGTGTGTGTTTGAATTATAATTTATAGAGAGATTTCACTTATGGCATGTGTCTATCCTTCACTCTCCTGGTCACTCGTTAAATAATCTCTCTCTTTCTCTCTCTCTCTCTCTCTCTCTCTCTCTCTCTCTCTCTCTCTCTCTCTCTCTCAGTCTTATTCTCCGTCTCTCAGTTTTGTTTGTCCCCCCCTCGCCTCGCGGGACACCCGCAGACAGACAGCCTTGCCAGATTCATTTTCTGATCAAAGCTGTTTGATTTGGTCAATTTTGCCACATTGGAGACGTTCTCTATTACTGAGATAAATAGCCTCAGGCTAACTGTCAACGAAAACTTGTAAGCTAATAAATTATTCCAATTTCTTCCAGCCGGATTTCTCTTGGGAGTCGGCCTCAAGGAAATACACTTTTTGATTAGTAAATTTCTGCGTGTGTGTTTGGGCGCGCGTGTGTGTACGCCTGGACATTCGGATGTGTCGTTTTTGATTAGCGGGCGGGCTTGCAGGAGTGGAAGGCGGCAGAGGGGGCTGTCAGGAGGAGGAGGCCTCTCATGCATTATGCTCTGACAAGGCTTTGGATGCAGCCACCTCTGCTGGCACGCTCGGGGGAGAGGAAGCGGAGTGGAGCTCACCTGAGGGGCCTCTCGTCTGCTCGCTCACGGTCCTGGGGGAGAGGAAAGTTTGACAGAAGCCAGCTCTGACAGCCCTCGGGAGTGTGTGCGTGCGCTCTCTCCCTCTCGACACGCACGCACAAACCTGCAGCTTCAAGGCGAATGCGCACACCTCCACCTCCTTTTTTTTCTTCCTGCTCCTGGCCTGGAAATGGGCCGATGGGCAGAGAAAGTGTGTCATCAGCAGAAACGGACAAAGTGAGAGGACATGACTGATAGGCTGGAGGGGAAAATTGATCGGCTCCGCATCTCCCAGCCAGGCAGTCTGTCCTCTTTCCTTCGCTCCATCCCTCCTCCCCCTCCTCCCGTCTCTCTGCTCAACTGGCCCTGGTGACTCAATAAGACTCAGCGTGGGCCAGATCTCCAGCCCTGCTCGGCTGGGTTTAGGCCAGAGCAGATAAATAGGTGTGCGAGTGTGCGAGCACCAAAGCCACACACACCATTCATCAACCCACCAAAACTGTCCCCAGATGATTACCTCTTCCAAGCGCCCCAAAACCAGGGGGGTGGGGGATGGAAGGGGGGAGCCGGTAAATGAAACTTTTGAGGGGTCAGTGGTTTTGTACTTTGGCTATTCATCTTCTCTCTCACCTCGCGAGGCTGCAGAGCGGCAGGAGTGCTGCTGGGTAATTACCTCTCAGCGTGCTGCACTGCTTCATTATGTCCTGCAACTCCAATCCACTGAAACATTTGTAATTTAGTCTGGGAAGCTCTGCGCGGGCCATGCTGGGAGGAAGATGGCTGTGCGTGTGTGTGTGTGTGTGTGTGTGTGTGTGTGTGTGTGTGTGTGTGTGTGTGTGTGTGTGTGTGTGTGTGTGTGTGTGTGTGTGTGTGTGTGTGTGTGTGTGAGGCAGAACGCGAGAGGAAGTGACCCTGTGTGCATCTTCGAGAGGGCGGTGGGCAAATGCAGGATCATTTCTATGTCCAATTAGGAAATGAATCCAAATTTGATTCATTCTCTGCAGAAATATACAATTATTTTTATTATTAGTGTTCAGATCAGGATTGGATTTACTCCAGCTGAATGCATGAGGCACGCCGGTCAATGTTTATACTATCCTGGTAAAATTAGCACATGAAAGGAAGATGGGATGTAAAATAAGTGATACGCATTATATCTGCATTATGTCCTCAGAGCCACGGGCCAAATCGATTGTCTCCTTACCACAACATAACAGATATTGATGCTGAATTGTGGAGGGAGAGTTTATTTTTCTTTGAATCCGTCGTGCGAAATTCTTTTAGCTGCCACAAATCACTTTGCTGTCACAGACGCTGACATTTAGCTCTAGTTCCTCCAAGAAAACAGTTTTTATCACACATTTTTCTTCAAGACAGATAAATAACGCAGTCGCTTTTCCACTTGCTGTGTAAACAGGACTGAAAGATAACCCTGCACTGACTTTCAGCACGTTCTACGTTCCACGAGGGAGACATCGTGGCTGATGCTGAGTCCTGATCTTGGACTCGATGTCACAGCGGCTCCTGGTTTGAGCACTTTCCCTCCAGTCAGTCCAGTGACAACACACTCATAGGTCCAGATCCCACGGGGGGGCTGCTGTCAAGGCCTGAGACCCAGCCTCTCAAATGTGGACTCAGATGAGGAGCCGGGTGGATGAGCAGGCCTTTGTTTTGACAGAACCTTTGGGACGGAGGTTACAATCCCTGCAAGATGTTGTTTTCAGATCTTCTGACACATAAACGGCTTCATGTGTGACACGTGTGCTGTACCTGACTTTAAACATCTCATAACTCAAATCTGAGTAACAGCTCACATATATGTTCATTTGAAGAAAAACTCCAGTTATTAACTTTAAATATTTTTTTGAGTATGTTTACCGAATATATATGGAGTATTTTTGGCAGCAGAGTATTATCATTTTTTCTAATTTAGGTGTATTTTTTTTTAATCTCAATGAGTTGTTTATAATTCTTTTAGTGTAAATTAAACCCTGACATTAAGAACAGATACATAGATGCATGGACAAAAAATATGGTGAATTAATTAATCATATTATTATTATTATTATTATTATTATTATTATTATTATTATTATTATTAATGCACTTAAAATTCTTCAAAAAGCCAGCAGCCATGGATTAACACTCCTCCTCCTCCTCCTCCTCCTGACCCATTCTGGTGGCAGTGTGTATAAAATCCTCATCGGCCCTTGGACTCAAACTTTTATCTCCTTTTTGTTTGAACTCCACTCCTCCGCCCTTTACATTCACCTGAGCGCTCCTCTGAACCCTCAGGTAAGCCCCTCTTTCAGCCTGTTGGTCTCCACATCACCTGTGTGCTCTGCCTGAGAGAGGTGGGGCTTTACAGTAGGAAGAAGACCCCCACCACCCCCTCCACCTTCACACACTGACACACCTCACTATCCTCCTCCTCCTCTTCCTCCAGCCCTAAGTGGAGAGCACGGAGAGTAGGGAGGGCAGGAGGAGCCAGCTGGGTTGTAGGAGTAATAAAGAAGGAGAATCAATAGGGCATGCAATGGAGCCAAGGTGCTGCCATTCATCACGCCGCCTCCCTGACTCCCATCATTCATCATGCTCAATGAGGCAGCAAATAGGAAAATGACTATTTGTATCAAACACATCTGCACTCATCCACCAAGGTATTTTATTCCCATTAACTCTTGGAGTAAAATACGCACAGGCTTGTTGTTTTTCCCCCCTCCTCCCTCTCTGTGATTGGGTGTATTTGAGTGTGTGTTGTCGTTGTGATGCGCATGTCTCTCTGTTTGGTGAAAAATTTTTCGGGCAGAGAACATGTTTGTGATAGTTTTCCTCTCTCTCCCTCCCTCCTCTCTTTTTCTGTTGTTAGAAGACAAATATTTTCCACTGAAGCCGCACCCACCCTCCGCCCCTCCCAGGCCTTGCTCCCACCTCCCCATCATCCCTTACGGGGCTGTCATCGCTGGGCTGTCGTGGATGTCTTCATTCTTGAACCACAAACGCACGTGAACACGTTGGATTTGTTGTGTTCTTGTCATAAATCTCTGCAGGCGCCTCGTGTTCTTCCAGACGCTGGTGTTGTGGAAGTGACTGGTGCCAGGTGAGGTGGAGCCGCAGCTCTGCCACTGAAGCCTGGATGGGATGCAAATGTGGAGGACCATCATCATTATAGTGTAATACCCCATGAAATGGCAGGACCATTGCATGGCTATGGCAGGATCATTTCTGTCCATGAGCTTTACGAGGGTTTTGGCACAGAAAAGAGGACACACACTCATACACTGTTGTGCGTGCAGTGGTCATGTGACCCTGGTTCCGGGGTGTTTTGGATCTGTGGTTGTATGGAAATACAGAAATCTTAAGAGGCTCCTGAAGTGGGTGGTGGGGTCTGTCTGTCAGCTAAGGGGCAAAGCAGTGGAGCGAGACGCAACATACAGCTGCTATACATCCTACAGAAACATGTACCGGCAATGGTACTTTAAAAATAACATTTTATACAAAGGATCAAAGGTAATTCCTGAAAATCACTGTTTTATTCTCACTGAAGTGAATAATAATAACAACAAAATTCAAATATTGATTATGAAACAGCAAGTCTCTGTGCTTGGTAAGTTTGGGTTAGATTTTCTGATCTTTATCAGCATTTTTTGAGCTAAATAAATATGTTAAATCAGGACTGAACACTCTAAGTATAGCTGAGTGGATATATATCCAGTTGTATAAGCTAATGCTATAGAAAACCTCTATATCTTTCCCCTTTGCCCCATCTCGTCCACATAAGCACCCCACTCTCCAGGACCCTCCTTGGGGAGCAGCCACCAAAGTCCCTGAAAGCAGGAACAGACCTTACAAACTCATAAAATTCATAGGATTTTTCACAAATGAATGAACACAATTTTCTACCAATTTCCACATTATGCAAATATGCAAAATATCACATTTAGCCCAATTAGGCCTCCACACAGTTCCAATTTTAACCGTTTAAGCTGTAATTGCAGAAACTATCAAATAATTACCACCACTAATTGTGAATATTTGTGACAGATACAACAAATTCCCACACAAATTACTTTTTATTCTGGGAGCCACTGTATGCAACTGGAACTATTGTCTTTTTTTGTGTGCAAAGTTTAAATTAACTTACATAACCAAATGAATTGAGTTGCTTGTTATCAGATTTAAACAATTCATGATTCTGTAATGTGGAATGATGAAGACAATAGGTTCATGATCCACACATGCGTTCACTGATCTCCTTCACTGGCCTTTACACGCTGGGAAAAAATAGCTTCCAGCATCAGTGATGGTGTCACTGTCAGGAGGTGATCAGCTCTCATCACTAAACCTGACTGTGACTTCAGGAATACTCTTTATACGGTGCAGTGTTTCATTTTTCTGCTCCTCAGTAATGAACTGTATGAGCGCTGCATTCGGGGAAGGTCATCAGTGGACACGGACATCTATTCCAGCCCTAATACAAGGCACAGGCATTTATAACTGTCGCGCTGGTGACCCGTTAGCGGATTATGGATGTCCCCCGCGGGCAGTGATTTGTTTAATCCGTGGAAATGGTCTTGGTGCTATGTAAACAAGCCATGTGCAGAATGAAGGCGGCCAGCCAAGCGTGGCAGTGAGGCCCTATTTGTCAGGGACCCTTCATAAAATATGGGGATGGCTTTGGAGAGGTGATGTCTTCATTTCTTTCTGTTTTTTGTGCAGAGAGCTTGGAGGCTAAAAGAGAATTCTGATAAATTTAATTGGAAACTAGAAGGATTTTAGATTTATCTGAGGAAGCTGCTGCAGAAACAAATCAAGATAATGTGTTTTTAATGTGTATGTTTCATTTGAACGGTTACAATATTTTTACTTTTTGTTTAATATAGATATTCATTAAACTGTCCCTAAATTTGACACATGTATTGTTACCATTGTCCTAATTATTATTATTATTATTATTATTATTATTATTATTATTATTATTATTATTATTATTATTATTATTATTATTGTTGTTGTTATTATTAGTATTATTATTTTTTTGTTATTATTAGTATTATTATTATTATTATTATTATTATTATTATGGTGGTGGTGGTGGTTATATGAAAATATAATAATCAGAATTAATATTATTCATAGTCTATATGTATTAATGGAGAATATTTAAATACAGTGAGAAAAACATGAAGATAAATAAATGATGATCTATTCTTCATATTCTAAGAAGGTAGATCTGTTTCATTTTAACATTTTTAAAAAAAGGGTGAACAATGAATGGCTGAAATAATCAGAGTGTGTTTTTGATAAAAGCAGCATTGTCTCAAAAATGTTTTGACTTATCTGCTCATTTTGTTGCACAGTTTCAACATGATTCCTCATAACTGCAGAGGGACATAAGCAAAGAGTCCGTCTGAGAACCGTCTGAGCGGTCAAACGTCATCTGGTGCAATTTTGCTACTTAAGCTGAAGTTATGGTGTTAGTGTGGTTGAGGTTCCCATTATCCTTTACACACACACACACACACACACACACACACACACACAATAGTTTGGATGACAGAGGGGATATTAAGTCACTCTGTAACATCTAGGATACAAAGGGGAGGGGTGATTGATGGGGGACACTGGTAACTGTAAGATGGGCTGGTGTGTGTATGTGTGTGTTTGGGGTGTGAAGAAGAAGCATAACTTTAGAGGTGACAGTCAGTTTGGGGTCTTCTGTGAGTAATCAGTCACCTATAAACATACAAATGTGTATCCATGTTCTCCCCTTTCTCTCTCTCTCTCTCTCTCTCTCTCTCTCTCTCTCTCTCTCTCTCTCTCTCTCTCTCTCTCTCTCTCTCTCTCTCTCTCCCTGTCAGCCATGTTTACTCACTGATTTCCTCAACAAGACATTCATTGACACAGGATGGATGGGGCTAATCTGACACAGAGAGGAACAGCTCTGCCAGGGTTCGGGCTCTGAGACAGAGCACCCTCCACACGCTCCCCTCACCTAATCTTCTGGCAAATATTTATCACTATCAGTTTAGGCTGACTCGGTGACATTAAAATACCATGTAGATAACCTCTCACTTAAGAATTGATTGCAGGCTCCTGCAGCCCATCCAGCCTCTGTCACCCTGCGCAGATCTGACCAGAGGATCAGGTGCAGAAGGTCACTTCTGTGGTGAGTCACACCTGAGTCCTACCAGATCCACTGCTGGGGACCACAGAGGTCCTGTGTGTTATTAATAGAGGAATTAATGTAGGGAGGTGGCTCCCAATGAGACAGTGTGGGGAACACTCTCTCTCTCTCTCTCTCTCTCTCTCTCTCTCTCTCTCTCTCTCTCTCTCTCTCTCTCTCTCTCTCTCTCACACACACACACACACACACACACACACACACACAGGAGGTGGTTTGATTCCAAAGCATGTGTGGGTTGTCTGTGACATGACCTGGGCTCTGCCTCCTCCTACCTCTGGCCCACTAACTTGACCCTGATGAGGAATAAGCCCTGGTTAATACAGGGATGGATGAATGGATGAATGGATGATGACCTGACATATTAGAACTTGACACGGGACTTTTTCATGAAAACGCTGCGAAGCTTTCCTGCTTTGTTCTAACTCAGAGAAATCACAGACGGCTTCAGAGAGAACAGAGAAACAGAGCTTGGGGGTCGGGGGGACCAGGTGATTCTCCCGCCTCCTCCCTCCTCTTCCTCTCGCTAATTGACCGACAGCGTTCACGCACACATTTCTCACTAATTTCTCATTTGCTATTCCAGTAACGGTCGAGGCGCATCTCAAGAAAATACATTTCTTTCTACTGCTGCGAAGCCCGTCAACTACACCCCCCCCCCCCCCCGCCCCATCTAAGCTTCCAGCAGTTTCCTTGATAATCAAACACCCCTATTGGCCCCCGCCACCTTATAGGGCCCCTTCATACGGTAGCGTACACTTTTACGCGCACACATTTTACGCATCCAGCTGAGCGCTATTTACAGATCAAAGTGACCTGACAAAGACTGTAAAGCTTACACAAATACCGTGCACTTGCGCGCACGCAGACGGGCGAGCCAACGCGTTAGAAAACTCCAAAGTCATCCAGTTTGCTCTAATCATTACAATTAGTCGTGAATTATCACCGGACTCTGACAGACGTTCCTTGTAACTCTCTTTTATTTCCACCCCGCGCTAATCAGCGGCTCTCATTACAAACGCTGATTAAACTGCAAATTAGCCAGCGGCGGCCCGTCCGCGCACACCACCGCCTCGCTCAATATCAATTAGGGTCAGCAGCCCGTCTGCAGTCTCACGGCGCTTCCAAATGCTTGATAGTGCCACTTATTAGTTTGGAAAACTCGGAAAATACCAATAATCAACGGCCACGGGGATGCAGGGGGGAGAGAGCTCGGGGTTTTCCCACCTCTCAGATGCAATCACAACCAGCTTTGTCCATTAAGGATCCCCCCGCTGCAGCCCCCGTAGACTCACTGTAGAAGTCCACTTAGTGCAATGTACACACAAACAATTGCAATCACGTATAGACCGTTATTGCAAATGCAAATGAGGAGACAGTTAACAATACCACTCATGTTAATGAATTTTTATCTACGACTTTGTTTCCTTATATTAGATTTATACACGCAAAAAATATTTTTTCATGAATTGAAATGAAAACACAACAATATAAATTATTTTGAAGCTTGTATAACACCTGCATAAAATTCGAATATGATTCTCATTGATGATCACTGTGGAGTTAGAAATAACTATAAATAACTAATAATAAAGATAACTAATTTTATTTTATTTAAGCACTTGGAATAAACAAAATAGTCAATACTACGACTAATACTACTACTACTAATAATAATTATTATTATTAGAATTATTATTAATGTTATTATTATTTCCCACCTCTCTACTACTACTACTACTAATAATAATAATAATAATAATTATTATTATTATTATTAATAATAATAATAATATTAATATTATTATTACTATTATTGTTGTTGTTGTTGTTATTATTATCTCCAAGTAATCTTTTTTTAAAATCTTGCCTTTCCTCTTCAGAGCGGATCCTGTTGGAACCATGCAGGCAAGCTGGAAAGCACTGAATCCATTTATTCATTTATGATAACCTATAATACTGCTGTGAATGAGTACTATGGTTTGGTTGAAAAGGACTGTTTGTTTCTCAAGTAAGTAAAGTAAAGATGTCACACTGTAATCATATTTTAATGACAGGACAGTTTATCACAAACGCTATAGAGGTTATCAGGGTATATAAAACTGTGTTATCAGGGTCATTCATGCGTGGGAAGGTGGTTTAGGAAACTTGCCTGCAACATCTGGCGTGGGAGCATCTTGGACAGCTCCCTCCTGCTGGCAAAAAGAGGAATAGAATCGTAATGGATATTATTTACTGTGCTATTGGTTTGCTTACAAAAGTTGCAATTATTATTAAGAACATCAGTCAACCAGTATAATGTCACAGCGTCGAAACGACAAAGGTCTCGCCCCAATAATGTGAGTCTTAAACAATTCCACTCTGGATGTATGCTAAGAGTAAATTGTAGCTCAGATCATACAATGTTCCAATACGGATTAAAACAAAAAACAAAAAACAAACAAACAAAAAAAAGAACTCTGAGGTTTGCTTTTTTTCTTTGTCAAAGGTAGATTTCCAGCCAGTGTTGTTTCACACCAGTCGCCACATCGTGTCGATCTGCACTCGACTGCTTCAAACTGATCGATTTGTCTTGGAGCAACTAGTCAGCGCTGAGTTCCATCTGCACACACCGGCCGTACAATAGCATTAGCAACAGGAAGCAAAAAGATCTATAATCTACAACCATGGCAGACCAAAGATTACGGCAAATTAAGATTAAAACTGGAATCGTAAAGAGGTAAGGTTGATTCTTATTTTATCATTACGTGTGTTAATTCATCTACGTTAAAATAAAGCTGCGAGCTGAGTAGCTTAGCTCAGGCACGGTCGGAACAAAGCCACAAGCGCTAAAGGGGAACATTTACCCACGTGGTATAACTTCAGTCCGGTGATTTTTTTGTGGCCTATACTCATTGATTGATCTGTTTTATTTTGTTTTGTTGGATCTTTACAGCTAGTTTAAGTTTCTTATGCAATAGGACAAAAAACTCGTGTCCTCCTCACATTAATGTTATATTGTAAATATTTTAGATTATAGAAAAGCGATAACTAGGTCTGTGCAAATGATGCTAGCTTCACTGTCACAATGCTATTGCTAATATCGTCTCTTCTATAACTACCTGGTATGTATCCAATGTGTATCCAATGTGTAAATGTCATTGCTGTTAAAGCTAGGTAAAATTACACACGCTGTCAATAAAAATAACGATTAATTAACTAATGCTAGGCAAATTGTCAGTATGAGGATAAAAATTAAGGTATACTAAGAGATTCAAAACTGTTGATGAGAAAGTTGCAGCTCCCTCAGTGGAAGCACTTCTGCATGTAGCTTCTGTTATTACGTTGACGTTAAAGATCATATTCTTTGTTTATGTTAAACCACAAGGAGATGTCATAATATTTTTGTCACGTTTGATACTTAGATTTGTAGTTAATGCTCTGACAGATGTAACAACCAGGCAAGAGGGATATTTACTGTTTTTATATTACTTAAAATTCAAATTGCTTATGTGATGGACCTCCTTTACTATCATTACTTATGAAATATTGTGTTGTCACCATAGCCTGGTTAAATGTGACATTGTTTGGAGTATGTTATAAAAGCCAGTGTTGCATGCAGTATCATGGATAGGTCATGTGACACTGTGAAGACCATAAATGTCTGCAAGGTATGTCTATAGATTCGAATAAACACTCAAAATCAGCAGAAGGAGGCAGACTTCCCCTGGTTTAGTGGGAGGGTTTGCTGGTTTTAGAAAGTCATCAAAATACTCAGGATCTTTATAAAGTCTACACAAACATGTTTGTAATTTAGGATCATTTATACTGATCATCCATGTCAAGACGGATGAGATTGGGCTGAATTACGATGCTGTAATGGAAAATAGGGATGTTATGAGTTGTAGTGGGAATGAGGGTCTGTGTGATAGGCTGAGAGACCCGTCGATGAAGCAGACGTCTAATGTCTTGTTGTCATTGAGGATAGTGTAATTTGCTATTGATTGTGTTTTGAGGGGGGTCACATTGAAAAGACCCCCTGAGGTTGTAATGATGGCGGCTGGATTTTCCATGGAGGATAATGTCACAAAATACATAGCATACAATGGCTGCACTTCATCACACAGTGTGACATTAACTGTGCTGATGTGTTCAAGGGTTGAATTAGTAAATACAAGGTGTCAGATATTACATCCTCTGGTGGGTAAACAATAATAATAGATTGAGAAGCCTTTGTTGAAATCTACAGGGTGTCATTGGGTTTTCTTTAATAATCTCATGTCCCATTCAGGTTTTTTTTTCCACACTTTTCTTGTTCACCCTCTCGTTACTTACATAAATTGGAATTTAGCAGGAACCTACCTTCTCTTTTAACCAAGCCTATTTCCAGTGGCTTTTGTGCATTCCACTCAGTGGCTTTTCCTGTCGTAGCGAGGCGGATGCCCTTAATAAAGTGACAACAGTAATTTGCCTTTGTCATTCTGGTCCCTGCACTGACTACAGCATGGCTCAAAAATACAGGAGGAGGTAGCTGAATGTGTGTCGGCTGGCTCTAATTCCCTTTTTTTTTTTTTCTATTTTCCAGAGAACTGCTTTTTCCATTAAGCCTGAGGTGGCAGGTCTATTTAAAACCAGCCACGACCCCACCCCAATTCACACAGCTCTGCAAGTCTGGAGAAATAAGAAATTAACATCAGGACTGGAAGGGGGGAAGTGGACATTTTGTTATTAGACTGTCCTTCAGTTTTATTTAAATGATTCCGGCCTTCCTTCCACCATCGTTCCTCTGCCTTTGCCTCGCCTCTGCCTCGAAGCAGGTGACATCACTCACTCTGCATCAGTTAAAGGCAGGAGCCGCCGTGGCTCTGGCGCCTGCTTAAAAGCCTCTTGATGGACGTACATTAGAATGAGAAGTAATTGATGTAAAATATGACAGAGTGCTGTTGGCGTCCATGGCTAAGCGAGGAGCCGCGCAGCACGGAGGGAAGGGTCTCCAGTAATGTGGCTGATTAATGAAGGATCACTCACTTACACACACAGAGTTGATTTTATGAAAAATTAAATTTGTGTTGTCATTTCGACAAGCAAGCACAGCCGGAAAAAGACTATTAGTTGGGGAATCATTATCAATAGTGGTATTTTCAAACTTCATTATGCCAATCGGGGTCAGAATCTGTTTAATAGATTTAGTTCCATTTGGCCCGTAATTGATAAATAATCAAAATTTATCAATGTACTCAAGCCCATTTTCACTAACAATCAAGGAAAAGAGGCCCATTTACCACCTGACTTGGTCCAAATTAGGGACTAAATTGATGATCAATTAATCTCTTAAAAGGACTAGTTGTGTGTGTGTGTGTGTGTGTGTGTGTGTGTGTAAGAGAGAATGAGTGCGTGCGTGTTTGTGCTTGGGATATAGGACTCGGATCATTGGTGCAGATACACTATTCAAGCTGTCACCTTCTCAGCATTTATGATGTCCCTCATGATGTGGTCAGAATTTGCATCTAATGCATGGACAGATTGTTGCTTGCACAGACATTATCCATAATTTTCATGGTATTTATTCATATTGTTTCTATATGAAATTAATACCTAGGTCACAACTATCAACTTGTCAAATTTTCAGAGCGATTCCACACACATTCACAACCTATAAAGAACTTTGCAGGATGGAATGACATCTTCAACTGTAATTCAAAGCCAAGCACCTGGGCGACTGTTTTTCTGTGTGTGAAGCATCAGTGAGGAGGAATGATGTGTTTGCTGGTTGTTATTGAGGTTTGTGTCTTTCCATCCTGTGGGAGATGATCTCGCTGCGTCCCCTCAGTCGGTGGAACATTGGAGAGAATGAGGATAGATGGCCTTGTCTTCGGAAGGAGGTGACCATCACAGCCTGGCTTTTTCCCCCATTTTTTTCGGCCTGCATCTGGGAAGCCGTGCATTCCGGTTTGTGTCTGTCACTGCCCTTAACCATGATCCGTCTTCTGCTCTCACCCTGTTGTTGGGCGCAGGCTGGCGAAAGAGGAGAGCACATACAAAACGGAGGCGAAGCAGCAGGAGGAGAAGATCGAGCACCTGAAAGCGGATGCGGGAGATGAATATGTCATCAAAAAGCAGGTATGTTTCTCCAGAATGCTCTTGATTCTCTGCGGTCATTTATCAAGAGATTAATTTTTGCACTCACAGGAAGTGAATTCCATTGTGGTAATATTAGCAGCCACTCATGTTTTTAATAAGGTTACTCCACTGGGATAATGAAGAGTTGAGTTTTGAGGAGAATCATTAGAGATTTTGTAATTTGCCTGATGCAGATGTAATCAGATCATGTTCACTGAGATGAGTTTGGTAATTGACTGACAAAAGCCTATAATATAGTGTCGAGCTTTCTGCTTGTGTTTTTCATGCAGTTGGTGCAGCTCTGTGATATCCGTGGGTTGCTTCATTTAGAAGGAATTCTTTCTAAAGTCTTCTTCAGTGGATAAAGAAAAAGGTCATAATTCTCCATATCTCCAAGCCGTGGATACATCTTGTGACGTCTCAGACGTCTTTGCCAACACTGTTTGTGATTATATTTGCCGTAAACATTGATATTCAGGCTGTGTTTTGTTTTGTTTGTTCATTCTAACAGCGTGGGCTCGGGCTGAGCTGGAGTTAAATGAGGAGTTTTGGAAGGCCATGAGGATTATGATCAGAGATGATGGGTCTGAGGCAGGATGGATTAGAGGTTTTTCTTTTAATGGAATCAATACGCTGTAAGTGTCTTCTTTATCCAGTGCTGATGGGATCATTCCACTGGGAGGGCACCATGACTTTACTGTGTTTCGACACTCCTTTGCTTAGTCTGGCTCACCTTGTTGCATGTAAATGACAACCGTCTCAGACTAGCTGACTGCCATCTTTTACCGTGTCAGGTATGAATTTACCTGTTGGAGAGCACAGCTGCAGAAACTGCAGGTGAAACGTGTGTTTTGACTTCGCTGGGTTAGCTGAGGAAGCGTCGAAGTGTGTGTCTGACAGCATTAGCCAACTTCTCTCTGCTCTTCAGGGTGCCAGCTGGGGGAATTCCACATTAGCCGCGGCTGTGCTGCTTCCCCAGGCTTTAGCACTGCTCAGAAATCCCTCTTTCACACCCGATCACTGTGCCCTCCACTCAGAGTTACTTCATTTATTCAGGTGTGCGGTCTGATCACGGTGGTCCCCCGCTGTCTGAGCCTCTACCTGATCGATAACTCAATAACATTTTTTCAAAGCGCTGATTTGTTGGGAGGTGTTAACCTCAGTAAAGCGTGGGTCTGAGAAAACCTGCTTGTCGCTGTGCTACCAACAGCCAGCTTTTGATTGGATTGTTGTTCTTCTATATTTTAATGTTCAAAAAATGTGTTGAAACATGACAGGTGTGATGACACTGATGTGGTCTTTGTGTGATTTCAGACAGAGGTCCTGCAGGAGTCCAAAATGATGATCCATGACTCCCATCGGCGTCTGGTCACAGCACACGGCACTCTGGCTCAGCTATTAGTGAGTAACATCCATCCAAAACTTGAAATATTCCCGATAACATAGACATGTACTCCTACAACTCTGGTTACATAACAAAAGTAAATGCATGATTCATGTCTTTTGCACCTTTGTGAACTGAAGATTTCCATGTATTCTTTAAATTGGTGTGGTTAAATGGTGAAAGGAAGAAGTGCTAACGGGACGTTAGCAACATCGCTAATTCAGAGCCACTCATTTGTCGGTCAGACGTGCACATTTGCACACGCTAATCTCTGTTCATTAGCAATGCTGTCAGTGCAGCGACTACCCCAGGAACTCGCATTCAATTGATTTAAGGACTCGAGCGCCGCAGAGTCGCGCTTTCCCTCTGTCCATCCCTCGGTGGCTGACTTTGGCTGCCATTTTTCTGAAACTGACAAGTTTTGCGATTTAACATCTGAGATGTTTCTATGAAGGTGTGTTTTAGCATTGGCATCTAAATTCTTTCCCTTAAACTAACTGTACAATGACAGCTATTTTGCCTTTGTGTCTTTTCAGGAAACAGAAGCCGACTTGAGCGAGTCGGAAGAGTACAAAGAAGCTAAAAACATTTTGGATTCCGTGAAACTCGAAGTGTGATTTCAGACCCATTTGTTTTCTTATTTAAAGATTCACTTGAATCTTATCTCATTCCTTTTGCCAGAACCTGTTTTTAATTGCAGTAATTATAATGTGTGAACTAATTCAGCCCATGTTCTGTTTTTGATGATATTGTTTTGCACTTGGAACACGTTCAGCTACAGTCCGGAAACATTTCCATCATTGGCAGTGATGACTGACTGGAGGTCCAGTTTTTAGTGAGATGACCTGGTTATCCCTTTGAGAACTCTGTTGCCTGGTTTAATTTAGTTTCTAAATGCTAGAGCACAAATAAACTCCTACTTTTGAGCTTGCAAATGTGAGCAAAACAGGTCCTGTAATCACTGTGGCATTTATTCTTTCTGGTTCAAATGAGATTTAATACCAACTAATTGATTAATAAACTGATGGCTGAAGAAAGAGGGCGGTTTGTTGTTGCTGTTAGGAGCATTTAAACGGACTGTTGGTCTCTCTTTGGTGAAAAGCTGTCAGTCAGGTGACCAATCTGTGAAAGACAACACGTCCCTGCCCAGTGAGCCCCCTCTATTACCCAAACAGCTGAAAATAACCACACCTTGTTGCAGAGGCAGGCAGCTCTTCCTGAATAGTCATACTAATAAATGAATCCAATTGCCAGACAAATTAAGGTTACATTTGACTTGATCCTTATTTTACACATTTCGATAATTATCGGGATCACCCCAAAGTCTCATTACCGCCCTAATGAGGCGCTGCTGCTCCGTGGCATCTACCCCGCTCCATCTCGTTAAGGAAATCGCTCCTCAATGCTGATTATTTTATTTGCAGGTATAATTATATTTCTTTCGGATAAATCACGGCCTAATCGAGTCCGTACAGAGGGCAAGGGCGCTAATTGAGGCATGAGATGCGGCGACAGGGCGCTCCATCTGGGTTTGTCACCGTCAGGACCGGCGCTGACTCTTTTCAGCAGCCAGCAAGAAATCAGGCATTAGAATATAAAAGCAAATCAGGATTTTTATACATTATTTATTTTATTTCAGATTAGATTCTGATCATTGTGGAGACGTTGGAAACGAGGGAGTAAAAGGTTTAATACTGCAGTTATTAATGAGTGATTTCAAATAAAATTGTGTCATATCTGCGAGAAACAAGTAACAGCCCAAAAAAAATCAGACATTTAAACTAAAATGCAGTACCTCACCTTTATCTTGCACGACGACGTGCACGAAAAGGGTGAGGTGCGGTTCCCTTCGCAGATTTAACTGAATGAACAGAAAAATCTTCCTAAACTGTTCAAATGTTACCAGCTGCCACATCGACAAGCTGCTTATAATTTCGTTCTCGCAACTGTTCCTTTTTTAAATGTGTTTTAAATTCCTTGATGTATTTTGAGAACCACAAAGAAATTGTGCAACAAAAAGTAGTCCCTCAGAAATAAAAGAAGATGCATCATCGCTTAAAATAATGAAGAATTATAAAATTTGAGGGGGATTTTGAGCAGATTTCCAGGCTTTCAGCAATTAAACCGCAACTGACCCAATTAAGGAAACGAGTCCCACAACAGTGAAGCTTTGCTGGCTTCCTTCCTCCGCCCAGGTGCGCTCACCTGACCGGGCCTCTGATTGGTTCACTGCATGTTGCACCAAGAACGCGCTGATGCTTTGTGGTTACAACTGGGTCTCTTTTCAAAACTTAAGGCTAATGCAGATCAACTGCATCCAACAATGGTTTCATTTGTTTAAGTTGAAGCCTGGAAAATCGATTCTTGCTCCCCTGTTGGTGAATGTGTACCAGGCGGAGGAATGGGGAGGGAACCAAACGGGGATGTTTGACGCAGGGAGCCCAGCCAGCCTCCAGCTGTGTTGCCATCCCCAACAAACACACTTCTAAGCCTTCTCCGGCCTCGTGCACGGTTTCCAGCGCGGGCCCATTATACTTTCTGTCTTTTATTAAAAGCCACTTTCTATCTTCACAGGGCGTGAAAATGTCTACTTTCCACCCAGATGCACCGCATTACCTTGCGCTTTGTTTGTTTGTCTATTTTTATTTGGTCTTGAATGTGGAGAAGATTGATGTCAGCGTGTTAGTGGCGTCTGCAGCTCACTGCCGGTCAGCTCATCTAAACACGCACGCACAGTCACAGAGGCATAGTGAAAAGGTGCCTTTGAATTACGCAAATGTGCGCAAATAAATTTTAACTAGATAGATGGATGGATAGATAGATAGATAGATAGATAGATAGATAGATAGATAGATAGATAGATAGATAGATAGATAGATAGACATAGTGCACATATTTAGGCTAAAAAGTTAGAAAAAAATATTCCACACATTTTTGTCCTCCCTATCTATTTTTTGGTTAAAAATAGCTTCGCCCACTAAAGTGGTCGTTCGGTTGTGTTTGCACAGCAATAAGAGCATCGCGCTTTCTGAATAAAAACAAAATAATGTAAAATAATGCGCGCCTGCATCATCCGGACATGCGGTGATTCTGAATTATTCCACTACAATATCACAGAGAAATTACTGCAGGTTATATGTGGAATTAATAAAGTAAAAAATATAATAATCTGCGCATTGTTACTGTAATTAACCCCTAAAATTCTACCTTAAATCCAGTAAAGAAAAGGAGAAGTATCTCCAATTGCCTCTTGATGTTTTTTCCTCATAAAGAGAGACGCGCGTTTCATCGCAAAGACGTCTCCATATCCACCAGCGCGCCTGGAGCAGGCTCAGTCCAGCCAGGCGTCCCTCCCGGGCTGTCTGTCGGTCTATGGTGGCTCCAGATTGCAGACAAATAAAAGATGAGCATGAAGCGACTGCAGAGCCAAAACGAGCCCCGGGTTCACGCTCGGACGCATCCTTTGTGCAACCTTTCAGCAGATGATAAACAAACCGGCTCCTAGAACTTCCCGACATCTGCCTGAAGCCTGATTTTCCCCCTTTTTGGGGGGGCTTTAGATATTTTGCAAGACTGCTAAAAAAAAAATGATAAAAAAAACAAAACACGAAACGATATGCTAACTGACTTATTTTCAGTAACGACAACATTTTTTTCCTGCACGTCTCCTCGATATATAGATGACGAAAAATGTCGGGTATAAAGCCCTCTCCTCGGGATATTTAATCAGGCGTCCCGTTATTCGGCTGTCCTTTTGTCAAAGGGAAGTAATCGCAGTCACAGCTCATGTTAAACTCCACTTTCCGCCGAATTAATCCGCTCACACATCATTTAAAGCAGGTCCCTCCTTTCCTGACAGTTGCGCCTAAACACTCGTAAATTACCTCTAATTTACACTGATCTTTGATTTGTTTTTTCCCAATAAAGGTGCATAGATTCGCCACCATTACATAAATCCTTAATGGCCTTGAAAATGAGTCCGTGTAGACGCTAATTCAAAGTTTATCTTTTGGTTGGCTGGAAGTCGCTCGCTCGTTATCACAGAGTAATGATAATAAATGCAATTTCACATTAAATACTTCATATTCGATGTGTTTCTGAATAAATCTACAACCACGTGTCTACCCCTAATCTGAATAGCTCCAATGATTTTTTAATTTTTTTTTTATTTTTTTGTGCAAAGCAACATGCACAATTAACAGATATTGTGCTGCTCCAAGACTTTTGAACGGCTCCAGGTTTCACACACGTATTAAATCAGGTGATTTTATTGGACGTAATTTGGGGGAGAAATCAAAGCCAATTACGGGAATGAGGAGGAATGAACTTGTGAATGTGAGGGGGTGGAGGTGCGGGCGGAGGGGCTGCTGAGGCTGACATACCTCGTGCTTCAACTCTGATTGGTTCTCTTTTGCAGGAGCTCATGGGTTCATTCCGCCGTTAAGCGCCTCCCCATTTCTCTAAACTACATTATAATGCAACGAACCTCCCTTTAACCACAAACCGAATTTGCTTTCATTTAGGATATATATATTTCTTAAATAGGTTAAAGTCATAGAGGGTTTTTTTTGGAATAGCACTTGGTCCTGGAGCGGTGCGCAATGCTATCTCACGCCGACCTCCTGGATGCTCGCCTCGGTGAGTTATCATCACCAAACTCCGGTCTTCAACTCTACTGTAAGATGGAGACACTTCTAATCTCAAATTACGCTGTGAATGTTGTCAATTTGCTCCTTACATTATTTAATCCGACAACAATTGAGCTAAACTGGCTTAATTCATTGGGAAAGTAATTATTATTACCACTAAATTACTGCATAATTTGATTTAACAATTTTCTAAGTTACATTCAGATTAAATAAAGACTATTTAAGGAGCAGATTGTGATGTGTGTGCATGCATGCTGTCTTTTCTGATGCAGTCGCTTATTTTTTTTTTTAAAATGTGTGCTTTTGTGTATTTAAATTGCACTGTGATGCATGCGTCTCTCAACAATTTCTGCTGCATGAAAATGTTGTTTGTTTACCTCTGATTGACACCACATGTGTGGATTCGAAATCTCGTATTTGCCTCTAACCTCTCATTTTCCCCTCCTGTAGCGGGAGTGTTTTCTGTGCAAGTCTCACCAGGTGTGGCTCTCTCTGCAGGGATGAAGGATGCCGCGGCCGAGCTCTTGGGTCACAGGGAGGCTCTGAAGTGCAGACTTGGCTCAGGCGGACCTGACCCGGGACATTCTGGGGAGCTCGGCCCGGTCTCGGATGGGGTGGAAGGGGCCACGATGCTCCCGGGAGAAGATATAAGCAGCGGCGGCGGATCCAACGCGGTGCAAGTCAATAACAAAGAGCAGGAGAAGCAGCAACAGCATCAGCAGCAGCAAAACAGCAACCCAAATCAGTCCGGAGCACAGCAGACGCAAAAACAGAAGCGGCACCGGACCCGCTTCACCCCGGCGCAGCTCAACGAGCTGGAGAGGAGCTTCGCCAAGACGCACTACCCGGACATCTTCATGCGGGAGGAGCTGGCGCTGAGGATCGGACTGACGGAGTCCAGAGTGCAGGTAGGAGTCATCCGCCAGTGACTGCTGTGCTTTACACCAAAATATTACCGTGAACACTGCAAATGACTATGAACGTAAGAGATAAAAAAAATCACTGGAAATATAAACAATGAGTTAAAACGAATTTTATTTAGCATTAAGAATTATTCGTTTTCATACGCCTGGAAAAAATAAAAATAATAATGTCCTTAATTTACAATTAGCTGAT
>BJFM01000022.1:345805-360137 GCA_016586285.1 Arothron firmamentum
ATATATATATATGCATATTTTAACATAAAACATTTTATAGAACTTTTTAAATTCACTATTTTCTATATTTTCTATATTTTCTTTTTATCAGCTCTGGTCATAAACGTGTGTATATATCATAAGCAGGCTACACAAGAAATCTGTATATTTTAGCTAAAATTAGTTTAAATAAATAATGTTTAAAATTTCTACATTTAATTTTTATTTCTAATTATTTGTTTATTTTTGTTTTGCAGAGATTACTTTTATAGTTGTTGTTATAATTACAATGACCATAGTTATTATTATTATTGAGGAAGTTCCTCTGATTGACTTGATGCTCGCACATTTTTGTGTCATCCCATAATGGATTCATGGCGAAGCAGATGATGATGATGATGATGATGATGATGATGATGATGATGATGATGATGAGACGATGATGATGATTGCAGTTTTATTACAGTCATTTAATAGCTTTAGATAAAACCGCCTAAATACCAGCTGGTTAACCTGAATTATGTGGACCAGCTTGACTAAATCTTCTGCTCTGTAACTCTCCTTTATGAGTCTCATCACATCCTCTCTAACCTCTTATACAAATTCAAAATACAATTTATATTATCTTCCAATGGCCAATACAATGGAACCTCCTCTCATGTGAAATAACATCACAATAATCTTTATTATTACCGCATGAGTCAGTTCCGTTTCTATGGCCCCTGTACGATTTCCATAAAATGGGAATTAGTGAAATGAGGCTCATCTGCTTTTATGGCAGAGCTGAAATAAGGAACAGGTCCGGCTGGCGCTTAGCGATGGGCCTGTCACTGCTCCCCACGTCTTAATGCTGAGAGCGCACTCTGTCTTTTTAAAGGGAATGAGAAATTGGCTTTTCTTTCTTTTGAAGTGTAATGCATTTCAGGCCGGATTTCACGGCTGGCTAGGCGGAGGGAAAGAGAGAGAGAGAGAGAGAGAGAGAGAGAGAGAGAGAGAGAGAGAGAGAGAGAGAGAGATTGTCCCGTTCTTATTACCGAGCCTCACTTTCTCAGGCAAATCTTCACATTAATCATACGTCCCGCTTACAAGCAAAGCTGTGGAAGCTCAAGGACTCCTGAAATAAAAACCTGTTCGTCACCGGCGATTATCTTTATTATCTGACTCCGTGCGTTTTCCATTGAATCTCCCGAAGATGAAAACATGTATATGTTTTTTCAAAAATAGAATAAATAAAGACACGTGGAGCGTAGAAATAAAGAATGAATAATATTGTTTCAGTAGCCAACAAATATTGGTAATATTAGTTTATATTTACCACAGACACAGGAAATTTATTTGATTTCCTAAAAATCCTAATAAATAAATAATACTAAATAGATTGAGTGCACTTATTTAACCTTCACCCTCTTTACGTTTATGCAGGGATAAAAGACCTTATGTCCAACAAACATAAATCTGTGATTATATGAGCACTTGATTTATTGCAAGATGTTAACGTTATTATGACGATCCTATATACACGATGCCCTAACCTTTTTATTACAACTCTGACAACATGGCCATGGCTCTGCAGCAGCTCCTCCTGAAGCTCACCACCCGCCGCCCCCCCCCGCCCCCCTCTCTCTCTCTCTCTCTCCCTCTCTCCCTCTCTCTCTCTCTCTCTCCCTCTCTCCCTCTCTCTCTCTCTCCGCAGGTCTGGTTCCAGAACCGTCGCGCCAAATGGAAGAAGCGCAAGAAGACCACCAATGTCTTCCGAGCGCCGGGGACTCTACTGCCCACACACCACGGCCTGCCTCAGTTCCCCTCCGCGGCGGCTGCGGCGGCGGCCATGGGCGACAGCCTCTGCTCCTTCCACGCCAATGACACCCGCTGGGCCACGGCGGGGATGCCCGGCGTGTCTCAGCTGCAGCTGCCGCCCGCGCTCGGCCGCCAGCAGGCCATGGCCCAGTCCTTGTCTCAGTGCAGCCTCGGCGCCGGGCCCCCGCCAAACTCCATGGGTCTATCCAACATGTCTTCAAACGGCTCCGGGCTCCAGTCGCACCTCTACCAACCCACGTTCCCCGGGATGGTTCCCGCGTCGCTGTCGGGCCCGACCAACGTGACCGGCTCGCCTCAGCTGTGTAGTTCCCCGGACAGTGACGCCTGGAGAGGGACAAGCATCGCCTCGCTGCGCCGCAAAGCGCTCGAGCACACAGTATCCATGAGTTTCACTTAGAACTTTTCTTTCACGCGTATTTAGTTCTTCATGCAGTCCACTGGTGCGCAGGGAGGAACCAGGATATTTGATCGACGGAAACGCACCCGGTAGTCCTCCCATGTCACAACCAGGAGGCCTGCAAGATCGATTCTGTTTAACGCTATTTATTTATTAGTTCGCATGACGTTATGGCAACTATTTATTTGTATAATTAAGCTAACTTATTGGTTTTTTTTATGTACATATTTATTTATTCCTCCATGACGCCCTGATAGTGGTTGCTGGGCGTCGCTCATTGATGTTTTTTTCCAGACAAACCCGTGGATACTTTGACCTTGCAGGCACCTCTGAAGGGCCCAAAGGGATGCACAGGTGTGCAGAAAAAAGACAGCTGGAACTTTGAAATAATGTTTAAAGAACTATAAGAAGAAAAGGAGACTGGACAGGACTGAAGATGACTCGACTGCATGTGCTGTCTAAGGAAAAAAAGGGACAAACTAGAAATAAAGATGTGGAAATTGACATTACTATAATCTGTTATATAGGATGTTTTGTGTAGCGGAAACACTCTCGTTCCCATTTGGTCATTTTGTGATAAATTATGTTTCAAAAATTATGTCTGTGCTTCAGAGCTAATATGACTTTCTAAATGTTTGAATATTTTCTTTCATGACCATGTTTATATCAATTAAATGTAAATGATCAAATAAAAATCATTTTCAATTATGTCATATCAACCTCTTTTCTCCTTACTCCAGTCTTGCAATTACCATGTGTAAAAAAAAAATGTCGAATTTACAATAGAATTAGCCCTGAGCTCTGGTTTCATTACATTTATTTCATCATAAAAATGGGTTAGTCTGAAGAATCTGATTGTCTCAAAGAGAAATACACTCAATATTTTGGTTTATCTCAATCGATTGAGGAACAAAAAAATGACCAAAAAATAATTTTTTTGCGTTTTAAACTAAATTTAATTCCCTGTTCCTGTGTTGACTCTATTGCTGTCTGACCAACAGCCACAAATCAGACTCACACAGCAGGTCATGACATCATCATTGGATGAGGAGGTCAGGTGACCTCAGCAGTGTCTGGAAGATGATTGTCAAAGCAAAGATGGAAAGCTGTGCAACACTGGACTCAAGGAGATTTATTATCAGTGTTTTTGTCATTATCAGTGTAAATAAGACAATTTTCTATAAATAACAATAAATATCAGTACATATGGATTGTTAGAGGACCTTTTTCTGTTGTCGTCTTACTTCATACTAAAATCTTAAGTTGTTTTTTCATCACAGTTTCAAAAACAGATCAGGCATCAATGCCAGGTCAAATTCAAACATATTGATTAATCACAAACACTCAAAGCTTGACTAATCTCCTGACTGCTGGCTCCTCATTTCACCTTAAAGAACATCATATTATCAAAATAAATACTGTGGTGCCTTTGGTTTGGTTTAAACTTTAAAAGAGACCATCCAGTCAAAAAGCAACGCAACAAACAGATAATTAGATAATAAAAGATTTCATGGCACCACCTTCAGTGTGACTGCATGAAAATCTCTTACACATCTATAATGTAAGCACCAGTTTGTGAGATAAATCCTTAATTTCTTCAATTTCTGTATGTGTCAGAAGCACAAAGATGGTGCGATAACAGCCGGGGAAGCAGAAAGATAGAGATTTTTTGTAGTCTGGAGATAGATGTGAAATAATATTACATAAATGTAATAATTTGTTTCACTATCACCCAGGTTAATTAGTTTGTGGAAATGGGTAACCTGTTTCTCATTGGGTAATTTGTCACACATTGACGAGGTAGCCAATCAGTGACCCTGCTGTTGGTGGGATCATTTCTCCCAGAATGCTGTGCAGGGAGTGTGTCGCAGAAAATGTGAAAGCGAGCCAATGTTTACCTCCTATTTATCCCACACAAATAAATGAAATCAGTCAATAAACCATCCAAGGGTGAATATGGCTCTCTCTATCCTGGATTATGAATGAGAGCTCATTAATTTTCCTCTGTGAGGTGTGTGTGTGTGTGTGTGTGTGTGTGTGTGTGTGTGTGTGTGTGTGTGTGTGCGAGAGAGAGAGAGAGAGAGAGAGAGAGAGAGAGAGAGAGAGTATGTGCTTGTTTCAACATCTATATTTTGTGCAAATTTATTGGTTACTGTATCAAAAATCAAAACGGTAACTTGAAAAGGTCACTTTTTATTTCAGTAATACTAATTAGCATAATGACTGGAAACACAGAACAGTATCCATTAGGCTGCCTCAGCATTTATATTAAAGGCGTCAGGCATTACCAGTAAGGTGGAGTAGTAATTGCTGTAATTGTTATCTCCAATACTATCACTGTGGTTTAAGATTTATTTTTTGTTGTTTTGAAAAATATATTAGCGATTGCTAAGAAGCTTCAGTCATCAGCACCACGCTTTAAATATTTGGTTTAAAAAAATTCCGTTTTGTTTTCAGTCAATTAACAATTTATGTGATATATTAATAAACTTGTTGATGAAGGGGTGTTGAATTTTTATGTTGTAGAAAATTTACTCTTTTCAGCCACAACTCTCTAAGTCAAAGGAAATGCAAACTGGTCAGGGGATCAGAGAAGCTGACAGGGCTGCTGCCATCTTGGCTTTCAGGGATATACTCCTGCTGCCCGTGTCGACAGCATAAAGCCCACGAGACGAGGACAGGAGGAATAATGCAGGTAAGGGTGCTGAACCTTGGAGATGGTTTGGTCAGAACCATCAAGGGTCAGATACACTTTGAAGACATAGGAATTGAGTCACATTTGAAATTTACTGATGGAGGAAAAGAGAGAGAAATTGAAACATGTTGATGAGAGATGTTCCAAGAGAATGTTGGGCCAGATGGTGGCGAGAAAATTCCCACTGAAGTTTTCGTTAATTTTTGTTAAAATCAAGAGCCTTCTCTCTCTCTCTCTCTCTCTCTCTCTCTCTCTCTCTCTCTCTCTCTCTCTCTCTCTCTCTCTCTCTCTCTCTCTGTCTCTCTGTCTCTCTCCCCCCCCCCTCTCTCTCTCTTGTGGGTGAAGCTGATTGACATCTTGCTGTTCCTTCCATTTGTCATTGTTTGAAAAGGTCTTAATTGTATTACATGCAAATGAAGAGATTTGATTTTTTCCTATTATCTATTCATAAGTGAAAATGAACAGAACATTAGTGGGTCACAGGATGAGGGAGGAGGGCTGGAGCTGTTAGAGAGAGACAGGCAACCAGGGGATAGAAAAGATGTGTGGAGCAAAAGGAAGCTGGCAGCACAGCATAGTGTACTTCTTTAGTTTATATTAATTAAAAACATTCTTTCCATGCACCAAATATCCCTCCGTATGTGTGAGTGATGGGTGGAGGGTGATGATTAATGTGTGATGACTGAAACACAGCAGGATTACAGTCACACACGTATCAAACCAAAGTGACAAGCTTGAATGCACTTCCCTGCTCAGTATTTATACGATCCCTTGGATTAGGTGTCATATATATATATATATTTATATATTAGGTGTCGACATGCTTTAATCCGTTACTGAATTAGGTGACATTAAAAGACACTGACCATTTAGTAAAAATTAATTTACGTCAAAAAAAAATCTCAATATTTATAGGTTGCACCACTGCTTTAATCATGCTGGTTGATTTAAGGATTTTTACCTGTTAAATCAGAGAATCTGGCCCAGGTGATCACAGATTGTAGCTCACAGCATAAGAATGTTACCAATATTGACACTCTCGGTTTTAGATCCTGACATCTCTGTCTCTATGGTGCAGCCTGGCCGTGTTTTTAAGCATGACTGTTCTTTCTGTATTTGAACACGTACAGTGTTTCGAGTCTTCTATTTGACCTATTTACCCAGACATCTGACAGACAGTTAAACAGAGCATCATCCAATCCCCAAATCTAAAATCCATTCACTCCACCTCAACCAATCCCTCTCCCTAACCCTCCTCCTTTCACCAGCTGCCCTTGAGCTTTTCTATTACCGCATGGAAAGCACCTCGCAGCCCCTGACAAGCGCGGCGGATCGACACTAAATCAGAAATCAGTGCCAGTCGCAGATCTGAGCCACCATGAAGGTCACAGGCCCCTACACTGTGTGTCGTCTCAATCTGTGGAGCAGGAGTAGACACAGCTAGGGCGATGCGTCTCTCTCTCTCTCTCTCTCTCTCTCTCTCTCTCTCTCTCTCTCTCTCTCTGTATGTGTGTGTCCGCGCACACGGGAGGGAGTTAATGTGTGTGTGTATTAACAGGGGAGTGAGGAGAAAAAAGTATAGAAAAGGAAGAAATGGAGGCTGCATCTCAGTATATTGCAGAAGACATGAAGAGCAACAGAGAAAATTGAAAATGAAATCACAAAACTGCTTTTTGAATTTCTAAGATCAAACACATGATTTGTAAAATAATGGAAAACCTTAACTACAACCTGGCTTCTTGTTTAAATGAACACTTCCCTCTTTTGACCTCCCAGGATTGTTACACGCTGCCATCTAGTGGTCAAAAGAAGACTCGCCTTTCAACGCATTCAGCAGCTGACTTGACGTTTCAATATTATAATATTCACCCAAAGCAGTGTTGTTTTACGCTTGTGCAGACCTTATTTGTCTCTTTGTGTTCAGTTATATGTTTTCATCTGTTATTATCCAGAAAAGAATAACATTTCCCACACGTTACGTTCGTGTAGTATCTTTTTGTCAAAAAATAAATAATTAAATAAATGTTGATGATATACGCCTTTGAAAAAGGAAAAAAAAACCCGCCCGTCGGTTTTCAAAGCTACCTTTTTGACAAACAAGGTAAAAGTTAAGTATAAGTGGGGCAGATGCAGTCGCCAAACATAAGTCGACCTGAAAAAGTCAGGTCCCACAAAGGCTTCCGTAGTTTCAGTCATATGAGCGTGTTTTGGTTGTGAGTCTGCGGCGTTTCTTATGAAATATCCTTTCAAACAACAGTATGAACGCTGCATTTTCTCAAATGTCGTGCAATTATTAGATCAGCAGAACGATAGCACGATAGTTCATTAAAAATATCCGCGATTTCCTGTTTGCGAAAACGGGACTGTTTGAGCCAATAACAATAGCGTTAGCTTAATTTCTTTTTCTTGTCTAATATCTTGCAAGCAGTATGTATTAGCCTCTATTGAGAGTATCAGGAGACAAGCTTGTTTCTGGGTGGTTTGGATAATAGCAAATATAATAATTTATAATAATAATCGCTTAAAAGGTCATGCTTCGGTGGTTTCTCGGCGGTCGGGATGCACAAAGCTCGGTGGAGGTCAGTAGCTTCCTCAAGACAGACTTCATTTTTGGTTTCAAGATCATTTTGTTTATTACGAACACTTTATTTCTAGCTATTTCAAAGAACAGTGAAAATGTAACTAAAGGGGAGACTTTTCACAGAGACTCATTTGGAATTACAGCAGTTTTATCTGTAATTTTCCTGATTTAATTTTGTTTTTCGGGGCAGTTAGCCGACAGTATTATTGGTTAGATTTGACCTGTTTCCTTTAGCCCAACGAAGTAGATGTGAAGTGTGAAGCTGACAGTAGATGTAGAATTGGCTCTTGACAGCTGTTTGACTAGAACCAAGCACAAGTTTTCTTTGGTGAAAAAGGTCACCATGTTGCTAAGATACCAACCAAAGAAATTCAGACAGCTGTATTCAGGCATTTACAGCAAATTATTTTCATCCAAATATAAAAACAAGTTAATTTTCTTGAAAAAGGACGGTTAAGTTTTTCTTTTAAAATTTAAAGGTGCTGTCTTTGAGTAAACGTCCCGAGCTGCTGTCAGCCCTGCCTGTGTCCCCGTGCACCACAGCGTGCCCGTCTCATGCTTTGTCTCTGGTGTGTGCAGAAAAGCCCCGTGCTGTGCATCGGAGAGGAACAGCCCAAAAACTGCTTCACTGAGCTGCAGGTGCTGAAAGGACATTTTGACATTGTTCGATTTCTGGTGCAGATTGATGACTTCAGGTAAGCAGAGCACATCCCCTCCCCTTCTTACCAACCTCTCTTCCACCCTTGGCTGGCCTCTATCCCTCTGTGATTGACAGGAGATCCTCACCTACACAAAGCTTACAGAGCATGACAAGAGCCCAATCATCACCAGTGTGTGATTGTGTGCGCACAGTACAGTACAAAGCATTTAATAATGTCTACACACACGTGCGCACACCCATACAGTATATATTTGCACCTGCTCTTCTCTGTGCTTCGTTGTGGATTCTCACCACATACTGGCATGGTAGAGCGGGTCTGTATAAGTGGTCAGTTTGGGATCTGTAACAAAACTAAGTGTGTGTCTGCGTGCGTTGGGAGGTGGCGGCTACTTCACGCCTGGTCTCCTCCAGTAATAACCCCCTCCTCAGAGCCTCGTCCGCTCTGCACATAGGTCCGCACTCGGGGGCAAAGGCCAGAAAATTCCTTTCAGATTGCTTTTGAAGTCGGAAAATGTAGCCTCGACAGTTCCGCATTTCTCATTTTACCTCTCTTTTTTTATCTGCTCATCCTGTCTGTTGGTTTTGGGAGCAGGTAATGCAAACGGCAGAGGGTCAGAGGCCAAGTTAAAGTGGAAGGCCTGTGGACAGATGTTTTTTTTATACGATTTCTCTGGCAGAGATGTGCCCACTGGAAATAATTCTTCACTGAGACAGAGATTAACTCGGTGTTTTTGGCTACGCCGAGTGAACTTGTGAATGATGAAAACTGCCATTTGAGTCTAAACACAAGAAAAGCCGCATACCTTTGGTCTCACATTCCCAGATTTGCCTCAGCAGGAGACGACGGCCTTGTTCTGGTGTGGAACGTTGAGGTAATGCATTGCGAAGGGATTATTTCAGCGGTTTGTGAAATTGCACCCAACACCGTGTCGCTAATTGCTTCTATTTCTGTTCAGACTGGAGAAAGGCTGCAGGAGCTGAGGGGTCATTCGCAGCAGATAACAGCCATAACCACCTTCACCAGTAACAATGAAGTCACATCACACACCTCGCTCATCACGGCCTCCTCTGATCGAAGCCTCAGCGTATCCTTGGAGCCGCACTCTGACCTTTATTTCCTTAGTGTTAAGAATATTCATGTGCATTTGTGACTGAAATTCAGGATTGAACCTTTCCTTAATCTAACGTCAGCTGTGGGACCCCGATACAGGAAACAGGGTCCAGACCATTTGGGAGCTTCAGTCTTCTGTGAAGGTAAATGACCTTTTTGTAAATCAACTGTGAAGCTCCATCTGATCATGGTAACAATGGTATAAAAACTAACAAACAGTGAATGCTGCACCTGCTTGTATTAGCACAATAATTAAAAAAACTATGAAAAACTAACTAATGCTAACTAATATGTAATGTATGTAAGATCATAGCAGCTTGATTTAGGTACTGAATAAAACTTGACTTGAATAATTATTTTAAAATTAGTTTCTTAATGATTGTTTAACACTGAAGGTCTTTTCTGTTAAGATGAGAGATAAAAATGGAAATTCACTGCTCCTGGTCACATATTTAGGTTAATTGTTACATCAATTGGCTAATTAGCTTAGTCTATTATTAATCTATGCTTGTCTACATCTTTCAGTGTTTGCTGGTACTGGAGCGCCTAGGCGTGTGGCTCTCTGGTGGGCAGGAACTGTGCGTGTGGAATGAAGACTTTCAACTGCAGTGTCACAGACAGAATCACAGTGACACCGGTGAGATTGTCACAATAAACCCCCTAAGCCGTTTAATTGTTGCTCCACTGTTCGCACACAAACTGATTAATGCTGTCTTTATTTTTGTTTTGGCATTTTGCAGGAATAACCGCATTACTAGAGCTGCCGAAGAACTGCGTTGCTGGTGCCATGGATAAGGAGATCAGTAAGAAAATGAGGATCAAAAACAAATAAATGAACTAAAAATTTGGATACAAATACAAGAGCAGTGACAAACCCTGCCCCCTCTTCTTTTGCAGTGATCTACAGGTTGACGGTTTCCACCGACTCCTCTATATCAGTGGCAGAGATCCGCTGTCTGTCGGACCACCAGGACCAGATTCGATCACTCATCAATGTCAACGGTCAGTCAGTCAATAACCAGAGAGATTAAAGAGGGAGCTCTCACTCTGACGCCTCCTCTGGGGTTCAGGCTGACCTGCATCTGACATGCATGCGCCTTCTCTTCCTCAGACAGGCTGTTCGCCAGCGGCTCCCATGCAGGTGAGTTGATCCTGTGGGATGCGGTTGACTGGAGCTACCTGGCCTATGAGCACATCCTGTGGGAGGAGTCACAGTCTTTGGCGCATGCGGAAATTCGATTGAACGCTCCCAAACCAAGTGAGATGTCCATTCAGCACCTGTGCACGAATGGAAAAGTGAGGCAAACAAAATGAAAATGTAAGTTTTAGACAATGCTGGTGAGAATGATTGAAATAATATAAAAGACATTGTGTGTTTTTAGTACATCCTCGCAGCAGTGGGTTGTGGGCTGTATGTATACAGCGTCCTGATGAGGGCTGTCGTGGCCTATAGAAAGGTCGCCCATGACTCAAACGTCTTACACACCTTGCTGTTATCTGACAGGTAACTAGATTTGCCTTTTTGTTAACTAACATAAAAAAAGAAAACATTCTTCAAATTTCTGTGAGATCCTTTTGGAAGTAAAGCAGACATTGATGCGTTCTGTTCAGCGAACTAATGTCCTGCTCTGAAGATGGCAGCGTGAGGATGTGGGAGATTCAGGACTTGCCTTTGGCTGCAGAACCAGCCTCACCAGGTGGCGCACGCACGCACGCACTCGCGCACCTCCCATCTTGTTTATGACTTTTAATCCACTGACCTGAACACAACTAGGCTTCTTTGGAATGTGGACCCTGGGCCGGTCTAACAGACAGACGGGCTCTTCGTCCAGGAAAGCTGCAGATGTCCCAAATCTCAAGATGCTGGAATTGACGGGTGATCTTATTGGGCACTCCGGGGCAGTCCAGGTGCGAATTACTTTTTATTTTTAAAGCACTGAGTAACCGAAAGCAAAATAGCTACAAAGATGGAGTATATGCATTACCTGTGGGACTTTATTGAGTTGTTTTTTCGTATGGGCCTCACATATAAAGATATTAAGTCCATTCTTGGCGCACAAGTGAAAGACATCTGAAAGGGTTACTCAGCCTGAGAGGACTTTCTCGTCCTAAAGGGTACTCTGATCCTGCGGTTGATGCTTTTCATGCTGGTTCCTTTCGCTCTCAACCTATCCCAGCTATCGGGGCGAGAGGACATGGATATGTCGCCAGCCTATCGCAGGGCTAACAGAGACACAGACAACCCCGTGCAGCAAGCAATTTATACAATATGAAGAACTTTGTGAGTCCATGCATGAGATGCGTTTCAGATACATCACCTCTGTGGCGAAGTGGCAAGAGAACAGGAACCTTGGGTTGCCAATGGTGCAGTGCCTGCCTTGAGGTTGTGGGTTTGAATCCTGCGCTGTACCTTTGGTGCTCACAGGCGTAGCATCTAGCTCCTGGGTACTACATGCAATAGGAAGAACCGAACAGCTCTGCCCATCCAGCTGAATAGCTTGGTGGTTACACGAACATGACTGGAGTTGCTGGCATTGTTGTGTCTGTTTCTGTTTGAATCCCGCTCTCTCCATCTTCTGAGCGAAACCACTGGAAATAGAAAGACAAATATGCCAGGAGATGTGTCTGAGTCACAGCACCTTGGTGGTGTGGTGGCAAAACAACGTGACTGAGGCAGCAGGGCTGACATGTGCACAATTCTTGGTTTGAGTCCTGGTGTGGACAGAAGTTGAATGGAGTTTTGTTCCTAACCAGGGCTTGAACCAAGAAGTCGACATGTGGAGGATCCTTGCTTCCAGCCCTGGCTGTGGACAAAAGTTAAAAGTTGTCTTTTCATGTTGACTGGTTTTCTTTCATACTTTTCAGTCAAACATTTTTTACACACTTACTCTATACTCTTTTTACTCTACTAAACACTCTACACTTTACCCCCACGCATTTGTGATTAATGCATCACAAAAGTTAGCTGATCACAGCTAATTGATGAAATGTACCCCCTGACATTCGACCCTGCCGTGTTTTTCCTTTACGCCACATTAGTGTCGTGTCTAAAGCACGTTTCCTGGCCGATGTATCTTTCTATTATTAGTGGGTTATCTTTAAAAAATGGACGTAGCATAACCAGACTCGACACCGCTGGCAACTCAGAGACATTGTCCTACCACCATGCCACAGAGGTGTCTGATGTCAGATTACCGTCGGACTGCAAAGTCTTTCAGATCAGCAAGGTCTGAGAATCAGAGTAACTGTACCAGGCAGCTGTTTACACACACTGTGTAGCCAAATTAGCGTCCCAGCAATGGTATTTAAAGGTGGAGGAGCTAGCATGTGCTAGCGCATGTTGGTTTATGTGTTTACGAGGCCTTCTAGGTTTCCCCATGGTGACCTGCATAAGAAAATGCATGAGATTATTAAACTCTTGTGTTGATGACACACCAAACAACCATGTTGCTGGAGCTACGGCCACTGTCGGTGTCCCCCCCACCGCGTCTTTACGGGGGCTCTGTCTGATGTCATGCCTATATAAACTCCTTCAACATCATGATCTTTCAGCCCTGTTTCCATTATTTTGGCAGATGTTTGTGAGCTTCGGGGAGAGCGGTTTGGTCACATGCTCAACTGACCACCTGTTGATACTGTGGAAGAACGGACAGAGGCAGTCCCATCTGCGCAGCCTCGCACTTTTCCAGAAACTGGAGGAGAACGGAGGACTGTGACATCCGAAGTCTATAGTTGTGCCTTAAAAGTCCATTGTGTTGTAGGTTATTGAATTCAATGTTTGCATAAATAATAATGTGGGTAAAGTTCGCCTTGGCACCAGAATTGTCCTGTCAAAATATATGCCTGTTTCATAAACCAGAAAGTTGCCTTTATTTCCACCCTGGCGTTGGAGAAGATTCAGTTCACAATATTTCTGTGATGTCTTTGGAATCAACAGTTAAATGCCCAGTGTTCAAGATTTCCATGAGTGCAATGTAGTAACCGCACTGGGCAGTTTGCTAATATATCTTTGTAACCATTGCTGTTTCAATTATACGTTTTATATTCCAAATGTAACTTAGAACCACAGCAAATTGGGGGGAAAACCCCTCTGGAATTCACAGATTGAAGTTTAGAGTTTTGCAATCTTTACTCTCGCCACTTGGTGGTGCTAAATACTAACGTTTCAGCGGGTATTTCGTTTGACTTATGGTTGTTTTTAGGACACCGCAGCTTGATCATACGGAAGCCCAAAGCGGACATGTTTTGGGGGGGTTTTATTAAATCTCAAAAATGTCCCGGGAAAAGAAAACTCCGTTTTCCCGAGTCTTTTCTTTTTTAATTTTTTTTGTTGGGGGGGTGGTTACCCCTAGAAATTATTATCTCAGGGGGGAAAAATCCGTTTGCTCGAGGGTTTTTTTGTTTTGTTTATTTTGTTTGTTTTTTTTACTCCGTTTTCTCGGGATCAGGAGTGAATTTTGCGCTGGACTAGAAACATTGGGCTGTTTACTGTAGGTGGTGTGTGTGTGTGTGTCCGCACGGAGATGCACATGCTCTGAACTTTGCAGGAGCAGATCACCCCAAAATTATTCGTAGTCATAACTTAGGCTGTTGCTCCGGTGCTTCGTGATACTTGCAGATGATAATTGGTTTAGTTTCGTATTCCATCTGCTCCCTCGATCTTTGCTTTTCACTACTTCAGCCTGTTGTACTTGAGCCAATAAAATAATTCAACCAGTGTGATTGGTTCTCTGTTTCTGAAGTAGCAGTACAAAGCAGCTGTGACATCACCAAAAACCACATCAGCTAGATCTTAATCAAGACCATCTTTATTAATATATGTATGCCATCCATTAATCCCAAAGTGATCCTGAACCCTGACCGCTGTCAGGACCTCCCCGGCGTCCCCACGGATGATCCGAGGGAGCAAGGCATGGCATGGAGATCATCTCAGCACATTTCAATGAGCTGAACACTCCGTTAGCACAGACGTGCATCTTATGCCGTGCACCTCGCCCTGCCGCAGAAGGCAGACACCACAGACACCCACACACCATCGACAATTCGAAATTGTGTGTGTGTGTGTGTGTGTGTGTGTGTGTGTGTGTGTG
>BJFM01000023.1:0-39214 GCA_016586285.1 Arothron firmamentum
AATTTAAATTAAGTTCGTTTATATATGTAAACCTGTAAATAAAATATTTACAGGTTTTTTTCGTAAAACACCATTATTAAATATAGAAACAATTGTTATATAACAATTATAAATATTGTTATTATTTTATAAGTTTCATCTTTAAAAAACAATTATAAAACACATAATATCACTCAATATTTTTTATTTTTACCCTATGGATAAAATAGAACATATTGGTATTGCGGTAAAAAATTTAGAAAAATCAAATGAATTATTTGCTTCACTTTTTGGAAAACCACATTATAAAATGGAAGAAGTAGCTAGTGAAGGCGTTAAAACTTCTTTTTTTAAATCAGGAGAAAATAAAATTGAACTCCTTGAAGCTACAAATTCTGAAAGCCCTATTGCTAAATTTATAGCAAAAAAAGGCGAAGGCGTTCATCATATTGCTTTTGCAGTTGCCGATATAAAATCAGAAATAAAACGCCTACAAAAGGAAGGTTTTACCCTATTAAATGAAACACCAAAAAAAGGCGCAGACAATAAATTAGTCGCTTTTTTACACCCTAAAACAACAAATGGTGTTTTAATTGAATTATGTCAAGAAATCGAATAATACATTCATTTAAAACATCGTAAATATTTGTATCTTGCAAAGTCTAAAACACCTATTCAAGCATGTCTAATTCTTTTGACTCTTTTCAAAAACGCCGCCTACAAACCTCATATATTTCTGTAGTAGTAAGCATTGCATTGGTGCTTTTTATGATGGGGATTTTAGGGCTTCTATTGCTTAAATCAACCAATGTAGCCAATCATTTTAAAGAAAAAGTAGTCATGACGCTATTTTTAAAAGATGCAGTTACCAAAACACAACGTCAAAAATTTATAGCAACCCTTGAAAAGGAAAAATACAGCAAAAAGGTGGTTTATATATCTAAAGAAAAAGCCGCTAAAATATACAAAGAAGATTTAGGCGAAGATTTTTTAGCCTTTTTAGGCGATAATCCACTTAAAAACGGCATTGACATTTATTTAAAAGCCGATTTTGTAATGCCTGAAAAAATGGATATTATAAAAAAACAGTTTGGTAAAAATGATTTTGTTGCAGAAATAAATTACGATAAACCCTTGGTTAAATTGCTAACAAAAAACATTAAACAAATTAGTTTTTGGCTGTTAGTTTTAAGCGGTTTCTTTGGATTAATGGTTATTTTATTAATCAATAGCTCTATCCGATTATCTATTTATTCGAAACGATTTAACATAAAAACCATGCAAATGGTGGGCGCAACAAAAAGTTTTATACGCCGTCCTTTTATTTTCCAAAGTATCAAATTAGGGCTTTTAGGTGCTTTTATTTCTTTATGCGGATTAGCATTTGTGGTGTATTATATAAACAAACACATTCCTAACTTAAATTTATTAGCCGATTACACTTCGCTAATCTATTTAGCTGTCGGTGTTTTATTTACGGCATTTTTAATTACTTGTATCAGCACATTTTTTGCAACACAGCGTTTTTTAAACTTACAAACAAACGATTTATATTACTAAAATTTTCATGGAAAAAGACAGTATTTCAAAACCAGAATTTTTATTCGGCAAACTAAATTATAGCATTATGTTAATCGGTTTAGCAGTTATTTCACTAGGCTTTATTTTAATGTCAGGTGGCGGAAGCGATGACCCAACTGTATTTAACGAAGAAATTTATAGCTGGCGCAGAATTCGATTAGCACCAACCCTTGTTATTATCGGTTTTGCTATTGAAATTTACGCTATTTTAGCCAACCCAAAAAAATAAGCATGAATTTATTAGAAGCTATTATCCTTGGTATTATTCAAGGGCTTACCGAATTTTTACCCGTATCGTCAAGCGGACATTTAGAATTGGCAAAAGCTATTTTAGGCGATACTTCGGTACCTGAAGAAAGTTTAACGTTTACCGTTGTTTTACATTTTGCAACCGCATTAAGTACCTTGGTGATATTCAGAAAAGAAGTTGCCGAAATTTTCAGCGGATTGTTCCAATTTAAATGGAACGACCCAATGAAATTTTCAGTAAAAATTATAATTTCGATGCTCCCAGCGGTAATTATTGGCTTGGCATTTGAAAAACAATTAGAAGCTTTTTTCGGTGGAAAAATATTATTAGTAGGAATAATGTTATTAGTTACCGCCGTATTATTATTATTTGCCGATAAAGCTAAAAACACCAATAAAGAGGTTTCTTTTAAAAATGCTTTAATTATTGGAATTTCGCAAGCAATTGCTATGTTACCAGGAATTTCTCGTTCAGGAGCTACTATTTCAACGTCGGTTTTATTAGGAATTGACCGTAGTAAAGCCGCTCGATTTTCATTTTTAATGGTCGTTCCTCTTATATTTGGAAAAATAGCTAAAGATTTTTTAGGTGGAGATATTAATTTTCAATCTTCGGAAATTATACCGATATCAGCAGGTTTTATAGCGGCTTTCCTTTCAGGATTAGTTGCCTGTAATTGGATGATTGCTTTAGTTAAAAAGAGTAAATTATCTTATTTTTCAATTTACTGTGCTGTTGTAGGATTCATCGCTATCGGATATTCTTTATTCTTTTAATTCAAGTTATTTTTAAATCATTTCAAGTTATTTTCAAGTATGAAAACAGTAGAAGATTATCAAAACGGACAAGTTTTATTAATTGATAAACCCCTAGAATGGACGTCTTTTCAGGTGGTAAATAAATTGCGTTGGCACATAAAACAACGCTTTAACATCAAAAAAATAAAAGTTGGGCATGCCGGAACTTTAGATCCGTTGGCAACAGGTTTATTAATACTTTGTACAGGTAAAAAAACCAAAATTATTGACCAATATCAAGCGCAAATAAAAGAATATACCGGTACAATTACTTTAGGGGGAACAACGCCTAGTTATGACTTAGAAACCCAAATAAATGAAACCTTTTCTACGGATCATATTACTGAAGAATTGATTCACGAAACCACCAAGCAATTTACGGGCGTAATTCAGCAGAAACCACCTATTTTTTCGGCGATAAAAAAAGAAGGTGTTCGTTTATATGAACTTGCTAGGAAAGGAGAAACTACCGAAATAAAAACAAGAGAAATTACCATTCCTGTTTTTGAAATCACCAAAATTGACGGTAATAATCTTGATTTTAGAGTTGTTTGTAGCAAAGGAACCTACATTCGTTCGTTAGCTTTTGACTTTGGAGCTGCTTTAAAATCAGGTGCTCATTTATCAAAATTAAGAAGAACCAAAATTGGAGATTTTCATGTAGATAATGCCGTAAGTATTGATGAATTTATAAAATCATTAGAAAAAAATTTAGAAGTGGAATAGTTTTTGTTACATAGCGTTAATTATTTTTTTTAACGCTATGAAAAAAACACTACTACTACTTGCCTTTATTCTTACAATAAACACCTCTTTAAAAGCACAAGAAAAGCATGCTTTTTTTACAGGCTCCTTAAATTTCACCTTTGCACTTAACGAAAATTACGTGTTATTTGAACCTGATGATAATGAGAATATGTTGAAATTTTCCGCTATTTTTATACGCACTGGTTTTGGCTATCAATTTAATAACCGTTGGGCAGGTATTGTTAATTTAGGGTATGATCATCATCCTAAGTTTGGTTTAAACGCAGTACCAATGTATGGAACTTTGCGATATAACATTGCAAATGATGATGATGATAGTTTTTTTACACAAGCTAGTTTTGGTAAAATGTGGCGACCCTCAAAAAAGTTTGAAAACGGCAATTATTACGCCCTTGGTTTAGGTATGCAAATTAGCAATTCAAGCAGATGGCTTACTGTTTTACATTTAGATTTTCATCGAAAAAAAATAGCAAACTTTAAAAATGGAAACCTAGACAGTGTTTCTTTAGGACTTGGTTTTACTTTTCTTTAAAAAGCGACTGTACCAGCTTTCAGAAATTGGCACTTCCCAGTAATTTTCTAACTCTTGTTTTGTTTCAATTAAGTTATCAAAAACAATTGTTTTTTCGGTTACTGCTTTGTTTTTAATCAAGCCCTTAAAGTCTTTCAACTCTTTATACTGCGTGTATTCCCCTTGTTTAAAACACACATTCATTCTATCTAATAATTCGACCTCATATTGTGCCTGTAGCTGTAAAATAAAACCAACTTGTGCATCAATATCGGCATTTAACAACTCAGCATCTTCTGTAGCTGAAAAAATAATAAAACGATTGTATCGTACCTCAAAGGATGCTTTAAAATTTTCATCGTCTAACTTCCACCCTTCAACAAATGTTTTTAATTGCTCGTTTAATCCGTCAATTTCCTTTGGATAAAACTTTCTGTTACATGGATAAATCCAAACCTTTGCTTCTTCTGATAATGTATTAAAATCTACTAACATAATTGTTCTTAATCTGAATGGCAAAGATAGAGAAAATAGCACGAAAGTATAAAGCAAAAAAAAACGTTTCGATATATCGAAACGTTTTTAATATTTTAAGTAAACTTTAAATTCTTATAAAGAAGCTACGTGTTTAGCTAATTTTGATTTTAAGTTTGCTGCTTTATTCTTGTGAATAATGTTGTTCTTTGCTAATTTATCTAACATAGATACAACAGTAGAAAACATTGCAGTTGCTTCTGCTTTATCTTCAGATGCCTTTAATCTTCTAACAGCATTACGTGTTGTTTTATGCTGATACTTGTTTCTTAAACGCTTAGCGTCATTACTTCTGATTCTTTTTATTGCTGACTTGTGATTTGCCATTATGCTAAAATTCTTAAAGGTTTATAAAAAACTTTGTAGTCCGTACGGGAATCGAACCCGTGTTACATGGATGAAAACCATGCGTCCTAACCCCTAGACGAACGGACCAAAACAATCTTTCTGATTGCGAGTGCAAATATAAAGTATTATTTTACATTTACGGTAATTTTATTATTAATTTTTTGTTTTATTAAAATTACTAATCTTTATAAAACGTCAATTAAATTGTAGTCCGTACGGGAATCGAACCCGTGTTACATGGATGAAAACCATGCGTCCTAACCCCTAGACGAACGGACCGTGACAAACAATTTATCTGATTGCGGGTGCAAATATACAACTGTTTTTCAATCCTGCAAAACTTTTTGTCATTTTTATTTAAAAAAATTACGTGAATTATTTAAAATACTATCAAAAAACACACTTAAAAGACTAACAAACAAGTAAATATACATATTTTAAAATTAAATAAAAAAATGAATTATTTTTTATCAATTTCAATACATAAAGTACTTTTAGCTCTTTTACCCTAACATTGCTCCTACTCCGAGTATTAAAAAGACTAATAAATTTCTGACTAAACTTACTGTTTTTATCAATTTATATTGACTTAACATTGATGAAAGCTTGTTTAAATTTCATTTTTTAAAAAATATCACAGAAAAATAAGGAGTCGCATCCTGATTTGCCATAGTTCTCCTGTTAATGCGATGCTGAAATAAATTCAGCATGACGAGAATTTAGTCTTTATTTAATTTTTAAACAAGTTATAAAGGTTCAGGTTCTATTCTTTTTGTACAATTTTTAAAAACAAGCACAAATGCCTAGCCCCGATTGAAGCAATTGTTTGAGCTCTTTTTTATTTTTCTTTTCGAAAAAATAAAAAAAGCGAGTGCGCAAAGCGGGAAATTGCTTCAAAAAAAAATCCTACCGAAGCAGGATTTTTAAATAATAAGTGTTTTTATATTAATATGCCTTAGCGAAAAGCACTTTTTTAGTAGATGGATTTCCTGTAAAAATACAAGTTCCTGCCTCTTCTTTGGCATCGTTAGGAATACACCTAATAGTTGCTTTGGTAAGGTCTTTAATTTTTTCTTCAGTTTCTTCGGTTCCGTCCCAGTGCGCTAAAACAAAGCCTCCCTTGTTTTCAATAACGTCTTTAAACTCATCAAAAGTGGTTACTTCGGTCGTATTGTTTGCTCTGAAATTCAACGCTCTTTGATATAAGTTGTCTTGAATTTCTTCTAATAAATTAGCGATAAAATCAACAACACCATCAATAGCAACGGTTTGTTTTTCAAAAGTATCACGACGAGCCACCTCAACGGTTCCGTTTTCTAAATCACGATTTCCCATGGCTACTCGCACAGGAACTCCTTTTAATTCGTATTCGGCAAATTTTGCACCTGGTCGGTAGGTGTCTCTGGTATCAAACTTTACTGAAACGCCTTTTTTACGTAATTCTTTTACAATTACATTTACTTTTTCAGAAATTGCTTCTAATTGGTCGTCTCCTTTATATATAGGAACGATTACCACTTGGATAGGCGCTAATTTTGGAGGTAAAACTAAACCTGCATCATCGGAATGTGTCATAATTAATCCTCCGATTAAACGGGTTGAAACTCCCCAAGAAGTTGCCCAAACGTATTCTTTCTTTCCTTCTTTTGATGTATATTTTACATCAAATGCTTTGGCAAAATTCTGCCCTAAAAAGTGAGATGTTCCCGCTTGTAAAGCTTTACCGTCTTGCATTAATGCTTCAATAGTTAAGGTATCTTCGGCTCCTGCAAAACGTTCGCTTGCTGATTTTGCTCCTTTTATTACAGGCATCGCCATAAAATCTTGCGCAAAGGTTGCATATACTTCTTGCATTTGTTTTGCTTCAGCTACTGCTTCGGTTTTTGTGGCGTGTGCGGTGTGCCCTTCTTGCCATAAAAATTCGGCGGTACGCAAAAATAATCGGGTACGCATTTCCCAACGCATTACATTTGCCCATTGGTTTATTAATAATGGTAAGTCACGGTATGACTGAATCCATCCTTTATAGGTGTTCCAAATAATTGCTTCGGATGTTGGGCGAATTACTAATTCTTCTTCTAATTTTGCATTCGGATCTACTCTTAATTTCCCTTTGTTGTCTGGGTCATTTTCTAAACGATAATGTGTTACAACCGCACATTCTTTTGCAAATCCTTCAGCATTTTTTTCTTCTGCTTCAAATAAACTTTTGGGTACAAGTAATGGGAAATAAGCATTTTCATGCCCTGTTTCTTTAAACATTCTATTTAATTCTGCTTGCATGTTTTCCCAAATAGCAAATCCGTAGGGTTTTATAACCATACATCCTCTAACGGCTGAGTTTTCAGCTAAATCAGCTTTTACCACTAATTCGTTATACCATTTCGAATAATCTTCGTCTCTTTTTGTTAAATGTTTGCTCATAATCAAAAGTTTGGCATAAATATTGTTATATTTTATGCGTAAATTGTCTATGCAAAACTACATTAAAAAGGCTACTTGCCCAACAAAGAAATCGTATTTTGTACCCCAGTTTCCCAATTAGTTTTTATAACCTTAAATTTTAAGCCATGAAGTTCCAATATAGCCACACCAAGCTTGCTTTTTACCTACTTTTATTATTGATGTCAGCTACAATTGTTTCATGCGGAACAATGCAAACCGTTGCCAATAATGATGATGGTATTTATGCCGATGACAAACCTATTCAAAAGCCACAACGTACTATTATTGTTGCGAAAACTAAAGAATATAAGGCTCCCAAAGAAAACTATTTCACCAAGGAAGTGGAGCGTTTAGGGGTTTTAAATGACACCGATATTTTTACTGATATTGAGCAATATGCCTCTGAAGAAGCACCTTTTAATGCTGATCAGGATATTAGAAATGATGATACTCAAAATAACTATACAAGTAATGAACCTTGGGGGTACAACAAAAATAATAATACCGATGTTGTAATTCATGTAAATACAGCACCTCAATGGGGCTACTATAATAATTGGGATGGTTATTATGGTTATAATAACAGACCTTGGTGGCGTTCAAGGTATTATGCCTACGGAAATTCTTATAATTACGGGTTTTATAACCGTGGTTATTACGGAATGAATTATTATAATAACCCTTATAATAGTTATTACAACAACCCTTATTATTACCCATACTACAGACGCAACTCTTACAGTAACTATAACCGTTATTACAGCCGTCACAACGGTTCGAACCCTTATAGAAGTTACAGAGCAGCATCAAAATATAGAAGAATTGCAACTACTTCAAGAAGAAATACAAAAAGCTATAGAAGAAATACAAATGCTAGTAGAAACAATCGTTCATACAGAAATATAAGAGGTTCTAAAAACACTAGAAATACTACGAATACAAGAAACACCCGAAATACTAGAAATACACGAACAACTCGTGGTAATTCTACTAGAAAATACACACCTTCTAGAAATGCCAATAAAATAAACCGCAATACAAGAAGTACTCGAACAACTAAAAACTCTCGCAGCAATTCAACGTATTCAAGAAGAAACAGTAATAGCAATACTAAAAGTTATAACAGACCAACAACATCAAGAAACTCTCGTAGTAATTCAACGTATTCAAGAAGTAGCAATAACAAGACTAACAGATCATCTAACAGTAGAAGATCAGCTAATAACAGGCGCTAATTGAAGTAACTCTCTAGGTAGGTTTTTAAACTAATTAACAAAAAATGAAACGAATTTTAACTTTTGCGATACTTATCGCTAGTACATATACTGGTTTTTCACAATCATTAAATTACAACGAATTAGGAACTTTGTTTTCAGGAGATGATACCAACGGAACGGCTCGTTTTGAAGCAATGAGTGGCGCTTTTGGTGCGTTAGGTGGCGATGTTTCTGCCATAGGAATTAACCCTGCAGGTGCTGTTGTTAGCCGAAAAAGTGTTGTATCGGCAACGTTAAGTAATCGAAATACCGCCTACTCTTCTATGTATTATGGCAATAAAGCCAATACTGAAAACACCGAATTTAACCTGAGTCAAGTTGGCGCAATTTTAGCTTTTAATACCGCTTATAATTCTAATTGGAATCGGTTTGCGCTAAGTGTTAATTATCGAATAAAAAAAGATTTTAACAGTGCCTATAATGCACAAGGAAATAGTGGCGATGCGTATTTTACAGAGCATCTTACCGATCCTTCCATCATTTTTGACTATCCGCAGGAACAGTTTATTGAAAACGAAACTACTGGAAAAAGTAGCGTTTACAGCTTCGGATTTTCTGCCGTTCATTTGAATAAATTATCCGTTGGAGCTACCTTAAATTTCCATAAAATTAATTTTACCCAACTTATTAAAATCAATGAATTTAATAACGATACCCACGGAAACACCTTAGATGCGTTTAATGTTCAAGATAGTTCTTTTGATTCGAATGGGTTTTCCTTAAATCTTGGGTTTATTTATAAGTTTAATCAAAATTTACGTTTAGGATTGGCTTTTGAAACACCTACTTGGTATCATGAAGTTTATGAAAACAGTAATTTAGTACCTTACGATGAAGATGATTTTGTGTATCAAAATTACAAAGGATATTTTGATTTAACAACACCAAATATTAATAATGGAGAGCGTTTAGAAAGCGATAATCCTTTTCAAGAAAATGTTTACCGCTTTAAAACTCCTAGCAGAATTACCGCTAGTGGTGCGTATATATTTGGTAAAAAAGGATTAATTAGTATTGATTATACCTATAAAAATTACAAAAACATCAAACTTAGTGATGGTAATTTTTCTGTAGAAAATGCCAACTTCACCAATAATTATCGAAATACACATGCTTTAAATATTGGTACAGAATGGCGTTTTGACAACATAAGTGTTCGTGGTGGTTATCGTTATGAAAAAAATCCAAACCTTATTTTAGGTGGTAATACAAATAAAGATAATTTAAGCGGTTTTTCAACAGGTTTAGGCTATAACTTTGGAAACACAAAAATAGATTTAGCGTATTCTAAACAGCAAATAAAGCAATTTTACACCATCTATAACACTGGTGATTTAACTACAGATAACAAAACTTCTAAAATTTCGGCAACGCTAACCTTTAATTTATAAAGATAGTCGTAACAACTTATATTCAAATCCTGCTTTTGCAGGGTTTTTTATATACATATATCTCAGTTTTTTACCGTAATTTTGCACTTCATTTTACAACTTATGAGCACGATAAAAATAAGCATACAAGAAACAAATAACGAAACTATTTTAAAATTTACAAGTAGTACAATTTTAGTAAACGGTGGTAGTTATGAGTTTAATAATATAGACGAAGCTAAAAACTCTCCTTTAGCACAACAACTTTTTTACCTTCCTTTTGTAAAGAAGATTTTAATTACCGCAAATTTCATCGCAGTTCAGCGTTATGACATTGTGCAGTGGGAAGACGTAGAAGAAGAATTACGTGAACAAATTGAAAACTATTTAAAAGAGGGTAATAAATTAGTAGAAGAAGTAAGTACTAAAAAAGATGCTGTTGAAGTATATGCTGAAGTTACTCCGAATCCTTCGGTTATGAAATTCGGATCTAACAAAGCACTTACTCAAACAGATGTTGAATTTAAAAACATTGAAGAAGCTAGTAAATCATCGCCTTTAGCGCAAGAATTATTTGGTTTTTCGTTTGTAAAAGAAATTTTTATTTCTGAAAATTACGTGTCTATTACAAAATATGACATGATTGAATGGAATGAAGTACATCAAGAAATTCGCTCTTTTATTAGAACTTATATTCAAGAAGGAAAAACAATTATTAAAGAACTTCCAAAGCAACAAACCAAAGAAAATGTTGAAATTCCGAAGGAAGATTTAACAGCTACCGAAGCTGAAATTGTTGCTATTTTAGATGAATACATTAAACCAGCCGTAGCTTCTGATGGTGGAAATATCGCCTTTCAATCGTACAATAAAGACACTAAAATAGTTAGTGTAATATTACAGGGGGCTTGTAGCGGTTGCCCTTCATCAACGGTAACTTTAAAAAACGGTATTGAAACCATGCTTAAAGATATGTTGCCTAATAAAATTAATCAAGTAGTTGCTATTAACGGATAATTTATAAAAAAGATGTCTAAAACAATCAAACCATACAAAGATTCTGACTTAGGAAAAAAAGAACAAGTAGCCAAAATGTTTGACAATATTTCTGAAGATTACGACGGCTTAAACCGTGTTATCTCTTTAGGAATTGATGTTAGCTGGCGAAAAAAAGTAGTAAAATTAGTCGGTGAAAATAATCCGAAACAAATTTTAGATATCGCTACTGGTACTGGTGATTTAGCCTTAATGATGGCGGGTTTAAACCCTGATAGAATTGTAGGTTTAGATATTTCTGCGGGAATGTTAGCCGTTGGTAAACAAAAAATTGCCAAAGCTAACTTAACCGATAAAATAGAAATGATTGTTGGCGATAGTGAAAAAATGCCTTTTGATAATGATACTTTTGATGCAATAACGGTTTCTTTTGGAGTTCGAAATTTTGAACATCTAGACAAAGGATTAACTGAAATACGCCGTGTTTTAAAAACTGGCGGAAAATTAGTTATCTTAGAAACTTCGAATCCAACAAAATTCCCGTTTAAACAAGGGTATCAGTTTCATACCAATGTTTTACTACCTATTATTGGTAAACTATTTTCAAAAGATAAAGTAGCGTACTCTTATTTATCAGAAAGCGCAAATTCTTTTCCTTTTGGAGAAGCTTTTAACAATATTTTACAGAAAAACGGGTTTAACAATGTAAATAATGTACCTGTAACTTTTGGAGTTGCATCAATTTACACCGCTTTTAAATAATATGTTAAAAAAAATTTTACTTTTCGCATTTTTCGGATTTTTTACCCTTTGCCTTCAAGCGCAACGTGAAAAAATATTAAATCTTCCTAGTTTTGATGAACATATTTTTCATTATGGTTTTTACTTAGGGCTAAACAATAACGGCTATAAAGTAAGTTACAAGCCTAGTGCTTTTAACAATGCTGAAGTTGAGGTATCAAGTTCGCTAGGGTTTAACGTTGGTTTAATTGCTGATTTAAAATTACATAATAATTTAAACTTACGATTTGAACCAGGGTTAATGTCAAACACAAAGACCTTGTTTTTTAAGCACATTCCTGGAACAGAAAACATACATACCAGAGAAGTTAGCGCTACCTATTTACACTTGCCTTTACTACTAAAAATGAGTACTAATAGGCTTAATAATATACGCCCTTATGTACTAGGAGGAATATCATATGATTATAATTTTTCTAGTAATGAAAAAAATGGTGATGACAATGCTGTTGGTGAGTTCAGAACCACCACAAGTAATGTACTGTACGAAATAGGTATTGGTATTGACCTCTATTTAAGTTACTTTAAATTATCACCTTCTATTAGAGGTGTTTTCGCTATTAATAACGAACTCATACCTGATAACAATTCACCTAGTCAATGGACAGACCCCCTTGATTACTTAGGTACACGAGGTGTATTTTTACACCTATCGTTTGAATAATTAAAAAGCCACTGTTCATAAAACAGTGGCTTTTTTATAAAGATAGAAGTCCCCCGAAATCTACCCTACACTTATAAGACACTTATTTATCTTATAAGTCACATATAATAACAAAAAAAATGACCATCTTATCGATGGTCATTATGATAAAGAACAATAAATGTCTTTATCTATAAGATAGAAGTCCCCCGAAATCTATCATTTATTTTCTTTTAATAAGTCAGAAAGCAAATATAAAACAAAAAGTTATAAACTACTCATTTTCAACAACTATTTTACTATCTACCACTTCTTTAATTGGAAAAACCACGTTCCCTTGAGTTGTTGTAACAGTTAAACAAATATTATCAATTGCGGTTACAACACCTTTAACATCGCCAATAGTTACTTTTTTTCCAATACCCACATTTTTCCTAGAATAATAGCCATAAAGCAATCGAACCACTACTTCTTTAGCCCCTAAACCAAAGGCTAAAGTAAATGCTAAAAGAACAGAACCTATTAAAAGTGTTAAATTACTTTTTATTACAGATGTATCAACCCCTGCCTGATCTAATGCTGTTATCGATAAAAAAACTACGATTAAATAAAAAGCAATGTTTCCAACCAAATTACCTCCAGAAATTTCTAAAGATTTAAACATGGTTTGGGTTGCTTTTTTAACAACAGTTCCTAAATAAACACCCGCTACAAAAATTCCGAGTGCTGTTAATAATTTAGGTAAATAAGCAAAAAAACTTTTGATACCTTCTGATACAGATTCAAGCCCAAAAATAGTTGAACCTGCCATAACAAATGTTAGTATTAAAAACCATTTTAACACAGTAAGTATTACAGTGGTTAATACAATATTGATGGTTGAATTACCAAAAATTTCTGTTTTACTTAGTTTTTTAGACCATTCATCAATTTTTGTTTTAGACAATCCTTTTCTTACAATATACAGGAAAACTTTAATAATTAACCAAGCTAAAATTACAAAGCCAATAAACCCAAGTACAGTTGGTAACGAATCAATAATATTTTTAAAAACATCTTTAAAAGGTTCTAAAATATCAATATTTAATACATTCATGATGCTGTTATTATTTAATTTTATTCTTAGTGTTATTTATTAATTTTTCGGTTCTTTTTTAGACACACCACCCCCTAATAAATCAGCAATTGTACTTGGGTATTTTACCACAAATAAATCGGCTATATCTATAGACAGCTTTATCATTGCCACATCTTTAAGTACTTTGCTTTTAAGTACCTCAGGCAATTCTTCGTTATGTAATATTTTCTTAAATGGATTTTCCATAATTATCACAGTGTGTTATATACTCTTATAACTTTTTCTTTGGCTCTTTTTAAACGCATTTTTACAGCACTATCACCCAAACTCAATGCCTCTGAAATTTCTTTAATGCTCATATCATCTTGATATTTCATTAATAAAATCATTTTTTCAGGAGCAGGTATCATTTCAAGTACTTTTGCTAGTTTATCAGCCTTTAGTTCAAATAATTCAGCATCGTCAATTTCATCTTCATTACTATCTTCCTTTATTTGATCAGTAACAACGGTAACTTTTTCTTTTTTCTTCTCTTTATTTCTTTGCACATAGTTTACACAGAAATTATAAGTAAAAGAATACAGCCAAGTAGAAAATTTTGACCTTCCTTTAAAAGTTCTTAATTTTACAAACAAACGAATAAATACATCATGTGTTAAATCTTGTGCTTCTTCTTTATTTTTAGAAAAACCATAACATTTATTATACACCACACCCGCATAACGGTCATATAAAACAGCGAATAAATGACTATCATTTTTTTCTACTATTTTACTAACCAGCTCTTCATCGCTTAGTTTTGTAATATCAATACTTTTCAACAGCTAAGTTTAGTTATTAATTTATAGTTCGACTTACAATTAGTAAGACACTTTTATTTTAAAAGGGTCACTTTCATTCTTTTATCAAAGAGCTAATTTAATAATTCTTTAAATGATATTGGCTTTTAAATAACAAAAAATATCGATTAATTTTAACGCTATAAGAACAGACGCTAATCAGCATAAAAAGATAGTATTAAAACAAACAATTACAGGTCTTTATAAATTTCTGAAATTTTATCTTTAGCACGTTTTAAACGCATTTTCACAGCACTATTTCCTATATTTAATGTATTTGATATTTCTTTAATACTCATATCATCTTGATATTTCATTAGCAAAATCATCTTTTCAGAAGCCGCAATCATACGAAATGCTTTTGCCAATCGAATTGATTTTAACTCTAAAAATAAAGCACCTTCTTTTTCATCTTTAATATTTTGGTCTTTAATTTCATCTGTTAAAACAGTAATTTTTTCATTCTTTTTATAGTTATTTCGCTGTACATAATTTACACAAAAATTATATGTAAAAGAATACAACCACACCGAAAATTTAGATGTTCCTTTAAATGTTTTTAATTTAATAAATAATCTGATAAAAACATCGTGCATTAAATCTTCCGCTTCCTGTTTATTTTTAGAAAACCCATAACATTTATAAAAAATCATTCTTGAAAATCGATTGTATAATACACCGAATAAAGCCGTATTATTAGTACGAACAATTTGGTAAACTAACTCTTCATCTGTAATTTTTGTAGCTATTGCGTTCATAATGACTGTATTTATACTGTAAATTAAAGAAATAATCCTCTTTTAAATTTTTAGACAAGACAAAACAACCTTTTATGTAGATGAAAGGTAGCAAACTATCTTTTAAAAAAAATAATTACTTTTTTGTAACATTATCAGGGCATCCTACGTATAATATAGTGTAGAGCGATTGATGAATCAATAATACCCCTTAAATTAGATGAGACAACTTAAAATTACCAAACAGGTTACCAATAGAGAAACTGCTTCCTTAGATAAATATTTACAAGAAATAGGAAAAGTAGATTTAATTACTGCTGATGAAGAAGTAGAATTAGCACAAAGAATTAAAGCTGGTGACCAAAGAGCCTTAGAAAAATTAACTAAAGCAAACTTACGTTTCGTTGTTTCTGTAGCAAAACAATACCAAAACCAAGGATTAACTTTACCCGATTTAATTAACGAAGGTAATTTAGGATTAATTAAAGCGGCAAAACGTTTTGATGAAACTCGTGGTTTTAAATTTATTTCATACGCTGTATGGTGGATTCGTCAATCAATATTACAAGCATTAGCAGAACAATCTCGTATTGTACGTTTACCGTTAAATAAAATTGGTTCTATCAATAAAATTAACAAAATGTACGCCTTTTTAGAGCAAGAAAACGAAAGACCTCCAAGTCCTGAAGAAATTGCCAAAAAGTTAGACATGACTGTGAATGACGTAAAAGAATCAATGAAAAATTCTGGTCGTCACGTATCAATGGATGCTCCTTTAATTGAGGGTGAAGATTCTAATTTATACGATGTATTAAATTCAGGTGAATCACCAAATCCTGACAGAACTTTATTACACGAATCGTTACGTATTGAAATTAACCGTGCTTTAGAAACCTTAACTCCTCGTGAGGCTGATGTTGTAAAATTATACTTCGGATTAGGAGAACACCAACCAATGACTCTTGAAGAAATTGGAGAAACTTTCGATTTAACTCGTGAGCGTGTTCGTCAGATTAAAGAAAAAGCAATCCGCAGATTAAAACACACTTCTCGTAGTAAAATTTTAATGACTTACTTAGGATAACAATCTCAGTTTTTTTTTAGATAAAATAGTAAAACTCTCAAATTCATTTTTGGGAGTTTTTTTTGGAGCTAATTCCTGCTTTGCGCTGTATCTTTTTTTCATCCTTCAAAAAAGGATGCCGCTGCAATCAGGGCTAAACATCTTAACAAAACAACTTACTAAACAACGCTATTTTTAAAATCAGTAAGAACCTTTTTAAACACGAATTAATTATCTTTGCTATAACAAAAATAACAACACAACAAGAAACCAATGAGTAATTTAATTGCACCTTCAGTTTTAGCCGCAGATTTTGCGAACCTACAAAGAGACATCGAAATGATAAACAATAGTGATGCCGATTGGTTTCATATTGATATTATGGATGGCGTATTTGTGCCAAACATCTCTTTTGGAATGCCTGTTTTAAAAGCCATTACCAAACACGCAAAAAAAACAATCGATGTACATTTAATGATTGTAAACCCTGATCAATACATTCAAACTTTTGCCGATTTAGGAGCAAATATTTTAACCGTACATTACGAAGCTTGCCCACATTTACACCGAACTATTCAGGCAATAAAAGCCGCAGGAATGAAAGCAGGAGTTGCTTTAAACCCGCACACACCAATTTCGGTTTTAGAAGATGTTATTCAAGACTTAGATATGGTGTGTATTATGAGTGTAAATCCTGGCTTTGGAGGACAATCATTTATTGAAAACACCTATAAAAAAGTAAGTCAATTAAAACATTTAATTGAATTTTCAAATTCTGAATGTAAAATAGAAATTGACGGTGGTGTAACCGATAAAAATGCCAATCAACTTATTGAAGCTGGTGCCGATGTTTTAGTGGCGGGTAGCTATGTTTTTAAAAGTGAAAACCCTACAGAAACTATTGAAAATTTAAAGAATTTGATTAATTAAAAACCTGTTTAAACTTCATTTAAAAAAGTTTTGTAACAAAAAATAAGAAATCGAATCGGTCAAGCTGAATTTATTTGAGTTTCGCATCCTGATTTGCCGTATTTTTTAGCTTTTTTTGATGATTATTGTCAATTCGAGTGATTTTAATCACTAAAAAGAATTTGAAAGAAAAAAATCACTCGAACTGACAGTCTATTTAATTTTTAAACAGGCTTTAAAAATTTTATTTTTTGAAATTTAAAAACATCCCTTTTTTAAAACTGTGCTAGTAGATAATTAATTAAATCGGTACTCGTAACAATTCCTACCAATTCATTGTTCTCAACAACAGGCAACGCATGAAATTCTTTTTTTGCTAAAATTTCAGCCACTTCTTTTATAGTACAACACGCAGTAACGGTCACTAAATTTTTTGCCATTACCTGTTCAATGGTAAACATATTATAAACCACAGCATCTACCTGCTCTTGATCATCATAAACAGCATCAGCAAAACTGATTCTTAATAAATCGGTATAACTTAACATTCCTTTTATTTTTGAATCGGCAACAACAGGAATATGTCGTATTTTTTCTTTTTTAAACAACTTTTCTGCTGTCATTAAATCATCCGAAGTACTTAAAGTAAGTACATTTTTAGTCATTATTTCTGAAACTTTTGTGTTTTTATTCATCGTATTTTATTTTTTAAGTATTGCTTATTATTTATTTATCAGTATAAATTTCAGCAATTAAATCAATTTAAAAGCAAACTAAAATCAGCTATTATTCTTTTATTTTTTTGTAAATTATCGGCTAAAAAATCATTAAAATTGATAGAAAAACTACAACAACATTACGGCTATTTATTTGAAGATGCTTTGCTTGAACAAATAGCTAGCGTAGCGGTATATAAAGAGTTTAAAGAAAATACGGTAATCATTGATGCCGATAGCGCTATCTTTTCTATTCCGTTAATTCTTAGCGGTGCAATTAAAGTTTTAAGAGAAGACAAAAACGGCGATGAATTGGTGTTGTACTACATTGAAAAAGGCGATACCTGTGCTATGACACTTTCCTGTTGTATCAGCGAAACCAAAAGTAAAATTAAAGCCGTTACCGAAACCGATGTTACGGTGCTAATGATTCCAAAAACTAAAATGTCGGAATGGTTTACTAAATATAAAAGCTGGCAAGAATATATTTTACAAAGCTATCATTCAAGGCTTAATGAATTTATTGAAGCGGTCGATTCTATCGCTTTTTTAAACATGAACGACCGTTTATTAAAATACTTAAAAGATAAAGCAATGGTTGTTGGAAATGATGTTTTAAATGTTACTCACCTACAAATAGCTAACGATTTACACAGCTCAAGAGTTGTAATTTCTCGGCTTTTAAAAGCGCTAGAAAGAGAATCAAAAATTAAATTACATCGAAATCAAATAAAAATATTAGAGCTTTAATTTTTTTATTTTATTTCAATAAACAAAAAATGCAATAATCTGTAAATAAGATTATTGCATTTTATTTTTGTGACTGCGAAGAGATTCGAACTCCCAACCATCAGAGCCGAAATCTGATATTCTATCCAGTTGAACTACGCAGCCATTTTAACTTAAAATTTAAGCTAATGTTTTTTTAACAATTGCTGATATTGTTGTGCCATCGGCTTTTCCTGCTAATTCTTTTGATGCCATTCCCATAACTTTCCCCATATCTTTCATTCCTGTTGCCTTTGTTTTGGCAATAACCTCAGCCACTACTTTTGCAATTTCTTCTTCGGATAAAGCTTCAGGCAAGAACTGCTCTAAAACTGTTGCTTCTTCAAGTTCTGGTTTTGCTAAATCATCTCTTTTTTGCTCGGTAAAAACAGCAGCACTATCTTTACGTTGTTTCACTTGTTTTTGAATGATTTTAAGCGCTTCTTCTTCTGATATTTCTGTAGCTGTTCCTGTTTGAGTATTTGCAATCATAAAAGCAGATTTTAAAGCTCTAAGCGCCGTTAATGCAACGGTATCTTTTGCTTTCATGGCTACTTTCATTTGTTCTATAACTTGTTTTTGCAATCCCATTTTTTATTTTTTTAAGTTAAAAAATTCCCGATTAAACGGGAATTTCTAAATATTTTCAAAAGATATCTTTATTAATCTACATTATCGTGTAAAAATGAATTATTAGAACGCGATAAGTTGTTATTTTCTGTATTTAATTTCGTGTCTGATTTACTAATTGATGAATCAGTATTAATATCGACACCTAATCGTTTATAAGCAGGCTGACGCTCTATTTCATCAATATTTTTACCTACCTGATCGTTAAATTTGTAATTATAGCCCTTCATTTTATCACGTCGTTCTTTCGTTCTTTTTTGCAATTCAGAAATGGTAGTACTTTCTGGAGAAATATCACCTTCAACTGATTCGTTTCTAGGAGTATTTGGCTCTTGCTTGGTTTTCACCTGAAATCTCAACGCTTCTTCAACTTCTTCTCTAGCTACAGGTTTTGAACTTTTTCCAATGGTAGGCTCTGCATCAAAAGTATCTAAAACATAGCGTTTTTCAACTTGCTGATTTGCTTCTGAGGCAGTAGGATTTGTATTTTTAATCTCCTTTGATTCGTTACTAGGAGCTTCCGTTTTTGGAGCTACCTCATCATAAGAATTTGTAGGTAAATCAAATAATAAATCTTGCTCAAAAGGCTCTTGTGGCACTTCTTTATATTCACTTGCCTGATTGGCTATATTGGTAATAATAAAATCATCTTCAGAAACTGTATCTGGTGTAATTTCATCATAGACTACGTTTATAGCGGCTATATTATCTGTAGGTCTGTTTGGCTTAAACCTTGGTACTTCTTGCTCGTCATCATCATCCTTTAAAACAGTAACAACCCTACGTGGTGTATCGGTAGAAAGCGCTTCGTTTGCAGAAAGTGGTTCGTTTACACCCAATGCGCCTTGTTTGCGGTTTCCAATAGCACGGGCTGTAGCATCTTCATCTTCTAAAGTATGAACAATTTTAGGTACCTCTGTATTGGTAATCGTTCCTTGTTGATCGGCTGTAAAACCTGTAGCAACAATGGTTACAGAAATACCATCTTCAAGGGTTTCATCCTCTCCAACTCCCATAATAATATTGGCATCATAACCTGCTTCGTCTTGAATATGCTCGTTAATTTCACCTATTTCATCTAAAGTTACTTCGTTAACTCCTGAAATAATTAACAACAGTACATTTTTAGCACCTGTAATTTTATTATCGTTTAATAACGGAGAATCCAACGCTTTTACAATAGCATTTTTAGCACGGTTTTCACCTGCTTCTTTTGCTGATCCCATAATAGCAGTTCCACTATTAGAAAGCACTGTTTTGGCATCGTGTAAATCAATATTTTGTTTGTAGTGATGTGTAATTACCTCTGCAATTCCTTTGGCTGCTGTTGCTAAAACCTCATCGGCTTTAGAAAAACCAGCTTTAAAACCTAAATTCCCGTAAACCTCTCTTAATTTATTATTATTAATAACAATAAGAGAATCTACATTTCTGCGAAGTTCATCTATTCCATCTTGTGCTTGCTGACTACGTCTTCTTCCTTCAAATTGAAACGGCATTGTAACGATTCCTACCGTTAAAATATCCATATCTTTTGCTATTTTAGCAATAATAGGCGCTGCACCAGTACCGGTACCACCTCCCATACCAGCGGTAATAAAAACCATTTTGGTATGCGTGCTTAGCATTTGTTGAATTTCTTGAATACTTTCGGCAGCTGCTTGCGCTCCAACATCAGGGTTTGCACCCGCACCTAACCCTGAGGTTAAATGTGCACCTAATTGAATTTTATTAGGAATCGGACTGCTTTCTAACGCTTGTGCATCTGTATTACAAATTACGAAATCTACTCCGTGAATTTGCTTACTAAACATGTGATCTACAGCATTACTTCCTCCCCCACCAACACCAATCACTTTAATAGCATTCGACTGTGTTTTTGGCATATCGAATGAAATGTTATTGAATTCTGTGCTCATAACTTTCCTTTTTATAATTTTTATTTACACTTCTATTTTGAGGGGATAAAAGGTGTTTTTAGTTTTGTTTTATTTTTATAATAACTTATTCTGCGTTGTCTAAGAAATCTTTAAATCTTTCTGTAAATTTATCAAAAAAAGATTTAGATTTCTCTTTCGCTTTATATTTTTCTTGCTTTACCTCTTCTTCTAAAAACGCTTCATTATCGATTTCGTTTTCATCTTCAGATGTTACTGGTTCCTCAGGAATAACCTCTTCAGGCACTTCTTTAACCTCCTTTTTTAAGCCTTCCATTAGCAAACCGACAGCGGTTGCATATGCTGGGCTAGATAAAGCTTGGTCAGAATCATCTGCTAAATGCTCATCTGGGTATCCTATACGAACGTCCATTCCTGTTATATATTCTACTAATTGTCGTAAATGTTTTAACTGCGATCCACCACCTGTTAATACAATTCCTGCAATTAGTTTTCCTTTTTCGGTTTCATGCCCATAATTTTTTATCTCTAAATATACATGCTCTATAATTTCTTGTACTCTTGCATGAATTATTTTTGATAAATTTTTAAGGGTAATTTCTTTTGGCTCTCTACCTCTTAAACCAGGTATAGAAACAATTTCTGTTTCTTTATTTTCTCCCGGCCATGCAGATCCAAATTTCACTTTTAATAACTCTGCTTGCTTTTCAATAATTGAACAGCCTTCTTTTATATCTTCAGTAATTACATTTCCTCCAAAAGGAACTACAGCTGTATGACGAATAACACCGTCTTTAAATATGGCTAAATCAGTAGTACCACCACCAATATCAATCAAAGCAACTCCTGCCTCTTTTTCTTCTTGACTTAGTACCGCTGCTGCCGATGCTAATGGCTCTAAAGTGATTTCTGATAAATTTAAGCCAACACTTTTTACGCATCTGCCAATATTTCTAATAGAAGAAATTTGACCTACAACTACATGAAAATTGGCTTCTAATCGTCCGCCATACATCCCGATAGGTTCTTTAATATCTGACTGACTATCTACTTTAAATTCTTGTGGCAAAACATGAATAATTTCTTCACCAGGTAACATTACTAATTTATGTACCTGCCCTACCAAACTTTCAATATCGGCATCACTAATTACCACATCAGACTTTTCACGCGTAATATAATCACTGTGATGTAAACTTCTAATATGTTGCCCTGCAATACCTACAACTACATTTTCTATAGATTGCCCTGAAATACTTTGCGCTTCATTAACTGCCTGCTCTATAGATTCAATTGTTTGCGTAATATTGTTTACAACACCACGTTTTACACCTAAACTTTTAGCTTTACCAATACCCAAAACCTCTAATTTATCGTATTCATTCTTACGACCAATCATTGCTACAATTTTGGTAGTACCAATATCTAAACCAACGGCAATTTTATTGTTTTTCATCTTGCTTCTGTTTTGTGCACACAACTTGGTTGTGGTATTTTACATTTATTGTCTTATATTTTTTAATTGTTTTATCAATCAATGCTTTATTATAAAATGCGATGAGTTTTTTAAACTTAATCGCTTCGTTTTCTAACTTTCCAAAAATTATTTTATAACTACCACTACGAACGGTAAATATATATTCCTTTTCTCTATTTTTTTGAATTGCTACAATTTCTTTACTAAAAAAATTATAGTTTTCAATTTTTTTTATCAACTGTATTAACGCTGCTATATCTTGCGCATTGCTACTCACTCCTGATATTAACGGCACTCTTGCCGAAAAATTTGATGATAACGGAATTTCAACGCCAAATTCATCAATATAATAAGACGCATTTTTATTTACAATACGAGCTATTGGTTTACGTTGTTTTATCAATGTTTTCAATACACCGTCAATGGTCAAATAAACAGTTGCTTTTTCAACATAAGGATTCCCTAAAACATTCGTTTCTAAAAAATGTAAATTTACCACTCTTTTTCGTTGATTTTTAACAAAGCCGCTATTTTGTATTAACATTTTATCAACCATACTGTGCGTCAAAAAGTTATTATCACCCTCTTCAAATTCAACTACGGTGTTTTTCACCTCTTTTAAACCGTTTTTATTACTTGTAAATCCATATAAAAACCCTAAAAAAAGCAACAATAAGAAAAAAGATACATATGTAGCCAGTGTTTTCATCGTTAATTTTTATGTTTATTTTTATTTTTTTGGACCAAATCATCTCTTATACCAGCTACTAATAAACCGATATCGCCCGCACCAATCATAACTATGATATTAGACCCATTTTTCAAAATTTCGTCACTTAATTTATCCTTCGAAATTAACGTTTTATTTTTTAATTTCACCTGTTCTAATAACCAAGATGATGTTACCCCTTTTATAGGTAATTCTCTTGCGGGATAAATATCTAACAAAAGTAAGTCATCAAACCTCGAAAGAGCCTGGGCAAAATCAGTTACAAAATCTTTTGTTCTGCTAAATAAATGCGGCTGAAAAACTCCTAATATTTTTTGATTCGGATACATTTCTCTTACTGAACTAATTACAGCATTTATTTCCGTTGGATGATGCGCATAATCATCTATCAATACTAAATTTTCTGTTTTAATCTTATAGGAAAACCTACGCTGAACGCCCGTAAAAGTTTTCAACTGATTTTTAATATCTTCTAACGTAACACCATAAACATCTGCCATTGCTAAAGCAGCTAAAGCGTTCATCATGTTGTGTTTTCCTGGTAAATTAAAGGTAATATTTTTTATAGTTTCTGTAGGAGTATCTACATCAAAAACATAAGCACCTGTTCCTATTTTTACGTTATATGCCCTATAATCGGCAGCTTCATTTATCGCATAAGTTAACCCTTTTAATGGCAGTCCTTTTGCTACAATTAAAGTATCAGAAACCTTATTTGCAAAGGCTTTAAAAGATTCTTGTAGCATTTCATTTTCACCATAAATATCTAAATGATCGGCATCCATAGAAGTAATACAAGCAATATTTGGCGATAATTTTAAAAACGATCTATCAAATTCATCAGCCTCTACAACCGATATTTTATCTTCTCCTAAAATTAAATTTGAATTGTAATTTTCTGAAATTCCGCCTAAAAAAGACGTGGCTTTTTCAGGCTGCATAATATGCCCTAAAATTGCCGATGTTGTTGTTTTACCATGCGTTCCTGCAACAGCTAAACATTGAGTATTTTTGGTAATTTCACCTAAAATTTCAGCCCTTTTTAAAATCGTAAAGCCATTCTTTTTAAAATAAGTCAATTCTTGATGTGTACTCGGAATTGCGGGTGTGTAAACAACCAGTGTTTTTTGAGTATCTAAACAAGAAAGCGGTATGTTTTCCACTCCATCTTCAAAGTGAATTTTTACGCCAATAGTTGCTAATTTTTTGGTAATCGGGCTTGGCGTTTTATCGTAACCAAATACGTTTTTTCCGTTTACAGAAAAATAACGCGCAATTGCACTCATACCAATTCCTCCAATTCCTATAAAATAGACGTTATGTATTTCTTTTAAATTCACTAATTAATTAATTTTTCTATTTGGTTAACGATATCTCTTGTTGCCTTTGGCAATGCCAATTTTTTCATATTTCTACTTAAATCGGCTTGTTTTTTGGTATCTTTTAACAATATTTCCAATACTTTTGAAAATTCTGTCAGTTCTTTTTCTACCACCAAAATCGCGCCATTTTTATCAACAATTGCTTTGGCATTTTTAGTTTGATGATCTTCCGCTACATTTGGCGACGGAATAAAAACAGTAGGCTTACCAACAATACATAATTCAGAAACCGAACTTGCTCCTGCTCTTGATATTATAAAATCGGCAGCAGCATACGCTAAATCCATTTTATTTAAAAAGGCATGAACTTGCACGTTTTCTAAATTATTATAACGCTTATAATCGTCAATATAAAGTTTTCCACACTGCCAAATTAACTGCACGTTTTGAGCCTTAAAAAAATCTAAATTTGCTTCAATTAATTCATTTATTTTTCGAGCGCCTAAGCTTCCTCCTAAAATTAAAATTGTTTTTTTAGTTTTATCTAATTTAAAAAAAGTTTTTCCTTCGGATGTTTTCTCGGTAATGTTCAATAAATCTTGTCGTACGGGATTTCCTGTTTTGATAATTTTATCCTTCGAAAAAAAACGCTCTAAACCATCGTAAGCAACACATATTTTATGCGCTTTTTTACTTAGTAATTTATTGGTAATTCCTGGGTAAGAATTTTGTTCTTGCACCAGGGTTGGAATGTTTTTTTTACCGGCAACCATTAATGTTGGTCCGCTTGCAAAACCACCTGTTCCAATGGCAATATCTGGCTTAAATTTTTTAATAATAACCTGTGCTTTCCATAAACTATGGACTAATTTCACAGGAAAAAGTAAATTTTTAAAGGTAATTTTTCTTTGGATTCCTGAAATCCATAATCCTTTAATTTCATAGCCAGCTTCCGGAACTTTTTGCATTTCCATTTTATCTGAAGCACCAACAAACAAAATTTTTGCCGATGGATAACGCTCTTTTATTTCGTTTGCAATGGCAATCGCTGGGTAAATATGCCCTCCAGTTCCACCGCCGCTTATAATCACATTAATCGACTGTTTCATGTAAAATATTTAAAGGATTATCATCTAAAATAGCTTCTTCTGTTTCATTTTGAGAAGCACTCACGCTTAATATCATTCCTAAGGCAAAACAGGTCATCCAAATAGATGTACCTCCACTACTAATTAACGGAAGTGTTTGCCCAGTTACAGGTAATATATTTACGGCAACTGCCATATTAACCATTGCTTGAAATACAATTGGTATTCCAACGGCAAGCACCATTAGTGTACCAAAAATAGTCGTTGTTTGTTTAGCGGTAATTAAAATTCTTAATAATAATACCAGATAAATAACGACAATTACCACAGCACCTACAAGCCCCCATTCTTCAATAATAATGGCATATATAAAATCGGAAGAAGACTGTGGTAAAAAATTTTTCTGCACACTTTTACCCGGGCCTTTTCCTATCACCCCACCTGTTACGATGGCTATTTTTGCTTTTTCTACTTGATAATTTTCTTTTATATCTGTTTTATAAAATCCTTCAATCCTACTTTGCCAGGTATTTACACGATTTGGCATTACCCCTGGGAAAGCCTTTGCTACCAGTACAAAAAACACCAATGAAAGAACCCCTATACCAATCACATTACCAATATATTTTAATGGATATCCTCCAATAAAAGTTAATAGCAATACCATTAAAAACAGAAGTGCTGTTGTTGAAAAGTTTGCCGGAAGTATTAAAAATAAAATTAAAGAAACAGGCAGCCATAATTGCAACAAACTTTCTTTAAAGTTTATAAATTTTTCTTTATTCTTTGCCAAATACCTTGAAACGTAGGTCATCAAGACCAATCCTGCTAAAGTAGAAGTTTGAAAACCGATGCCTACAAACGGAATCCGAATCCATCTACTAGCATTTGCACCGCCTATTATTTTTCCTTGTGCCAAGGTAAATATCAATAATAAAACAACTACGGGAAGCATTAAAACTGCCGCACCACTAAAATACCTGTACGGAATTTTATGAACGCCATAAATAACGGCAAAACCAGTTATTAATAAGACAACATGTTTCATCAAATGTCCTAGCGTAGAGCCATTACCAACCACGTAAACTAAGTTCGTACTTGCGCTATATATAGGCATAAATGAAAATATTGCTAGCAATGCCACAATAGCCCAAATAGTTCTATCTCCTTTTATTTGCTTAAAAATAGTTTTAATCAATCAGTTTGGTTTTATAAATTTTTAATTGCTTCTTTAAATTTTGTGCCTCTATCTTGATAGTTTTTAAATAAATCAAAACTCGCACATGCTGGCGATAACAAAACAGTATCGCCTGAATTTGCTAATTTACTTGCAACTGCCACTGCTTTATCGGCTGTTTTAGTTTCAATAATAACAGTAACAATATTATCAAATGTTTCTATAATTTTTTGATTATTTTCTCCTAAGCAAACAATCGCTTTTACCTTTTGTTTTACGAATGGCAATAATTCGGTGTAATCATTTCCTTTATCAACACCACCAACAACCCAAATTATTGGAGTTTTCACACATTCTAGTGCATAAAAAACAGCATTCACATTGGTTGCTTTACTATCGTTAATAAATTGTACACCGTTTATTTTTTCTACATATTCTAAGCGATGCTCAACAGCTTTAAAATTTGACAAACTTTTAGCAATTCCATCAGTACTTACTGCTAATAATTTTGCAGTTATTGCAGCTGACATTGCATTTTTGATATTATGTTTCCCTTTTAATGCAAGCTTGTCAATTTTAATTAAAACTGCTTCTTCATCCTTTTTTTCTTCGGATGAGTTTACCTTTAAAATAACGGTATCATTTCTTAAAAAAGCCCCGTAAGTTAATTCTCTTTCTATTGAAAACGGAATTTTTTGAGCTGCTGTATGGTTATTACTTAACCAGCTTTCGATAGCTTTATCATCGGCATCATAAATTAAAAAATCGGTTGCTTTTTGATTTTTTGTAATGCGAAATTTTGAATTGATATAATTTTCATACTTATAATCATACCTATCTAAATGATCGGGTGATATATTGGTAATAATTGCAATATGTGGGCTAAAATCAATAATTCCATCTAACTGAAAGCTACTCAATTCTAACACGTAATTTTCAGGTGATTTTTCAGCCACTAACTGCGCAAAACTATCGCCAATATTACCACCTACACAAACATTTAAACCTGCATTTTTAAGCAAATGACCTGTTAATAATGTGGTCGTAGTTTTTCCGTTTGAACCTGTAATTCCTATTATTTTAGCTGCGGTATATTTTGCGGCAAATTCAATTTCAGAAACCACTTTTATACCTTTTAAAATTAACGCTTGTATTAGCGCTATTTTATCAGGTATTCCTGGGCTTTTCATAACAATATCTGCATTAAAAATTGCCGATTCGGTATGTTTATTTTCTTCGAAATTAATATGCTGTTCTAAAAGTACTTTTTTATATTTTTCAGCAATCGTTCCTTTATCAGAAACAAAAACCTCAAAACCTTTTTGCTTACCCAATAATGCCGTTCCAACACCACTTTCTCCACCGCCAAGAATAACCAACCTTTTCATATTATCTTAATTTTAAGGTTACAATGGTTAAAACTGCTAGTAAAATTCCAACAATCCAAAAACGAGTTACTATTTTACTTTCGTGGTAATTTAATTTTTGATAATGATGATGTAATGGTGCCATCTTAAAAATACGTCTTCCTTCGCCAAACCTCTTTTTGGTATATTTAAAGTAAAAAACTTGAAGTATTACCGATAAATTTTCCACTACAAAAATACCTGCTAATATTGGCAATAGCAATTCTTTACGAATAGCAATAGCAATTACGGCTATAATTCCACCGATTGTTAAACTTCCTGTATCGCCCATAAAAACTTGGGCAGGATAGGTATTATACCAAAGAAAACCGATTAAAGCACCCGCAAAAGCGAATATAAAAACCGTCATTTCACCCGAATTAGGAATATACATGACATCTAAATAATCGGCAAAAATGATATTTCCTGAAACCCAAGCAAATATTGCCAAAGCAATTACCATAATTGCAGAAGTTCCTGCGGCAAGCCCATCTATTCCGTCGGTTAAATTAGCACCGTTTGAAATTCCTGTTACAATAAAAACAACGACGAATATAAATACAATCCAACCGTATTTTTGATAATCATCACCTAAAAAACTAAGTGCTTTTGCATAGTCTAACTCATTATTTTTTAAAAAAGGAACGGTTGTTTTTGTTGATTTATGCGCCTCTCCAAATACCTTTATCTTACCATTAACTTGTTCTGTTTGCTGACTAGCAGGAAGCTGTTCTTTCATGGTAACATTTGGATGAAAATACAACATAGACCCAACAATAATACCTAAACCAACCTGTCCTAGCACTTTAAAGCGCCCTTTTAAACCTGCTTTATCCTTTTTAAACACTTTTATATAATCATCTGTAAAACCGATAAGCCCCATCCAAATAGTGGTTATCAATAAAATAATGATGTAGATATTTTCTAGTTTTGCCAATAATAATACCGGAACTAAAGTAGCAAGGATAATAATAAGCCCTCCCATTGTTGGTGTTCCTGCTTTTTGAACCTGTCCTGCTAAACCTAAATCACGTACCGTTTCGCCAATTTGCAATGTTCTTAAAAAGTTGATAATTCGTTTTCCAAAAATAGTAGAAATTAACAATGACATAATAAAAGCCATTGCTGCACGAAAGGTAATAAACTGAAAAACACTAGCGCCTGTTAGGTTAAATTCACTTTCTAAATATTGAAATATATAATATAGCATTTATGCTTTTTTTAGTTGATTAAAACAATTTTTCACTTCCTCCAAATCATCAAAATGATGTTTTACACCATTTATTTCTTGATAATCTTCGTGTCCCTTTCCTGCAATTAATATAATATCTCCTGTTTTGGCTAATTTACATGCTGTTTTTATTGCTTGTTTTCTATTTAAAACTGATAGTGTTTTTTTATAGTTTTCAGCCGATACTCCTGCTTCCATTTGATCAATAATTAGCTGCGGATTTTCAGTTCGAGGATTATCTGAAGTAAATATTGCCTGACTACTTAATTGCGCCGCAATTAGTGCCATTTTTGGTCGTTTTGTGGTATCTCTATCGCCACCGCAACCTACAACAGTAAAAATATTTTGAGTATCTGTACGAATATCATTAATTGTTTGCAATACATTTTTCAACGCATCTGGTGTGTGTGCATAATCAACAACGGCAGTTACTCCATCGCCTGAAATAACATATTCAAAACGACCGCTAACGCTTTCTAAATCGCTTATTAACCTTAATGTTTCTAGTTTTTCTAATCCTAATAAATTAGCAACACCAAAAATAGCTAACAAATTAGAGGCGTTAAATTCACCAATTAATTTTGTCCAAACCTCAACAGTATTTATATATAATAAACTTCCTGAAAAACGTTTTTCTAATACCTTTCCTTTAAAATCAGCAAGAGTTTTTAAAGCATAAGTTTGCTTTTTAGCTTTGGTGTTTTGCAACATTATTTGCCCATTTTTATCATCAATATTTACCAAGGCAAATGCCGATTTTGGCAAAACATCAAAAAATGATTTTTTAACATCTCTATATTCTGCAAACGTTTTATGATAATCTAAATGATCGTGCGATAAATTGGTAAAAACACCCCCTACAAAATGTAAACCTTCGGTACGTTTTTGATGAATTCCATGCGAACTCACTTCCATAAAACAATGAGTTACTCCTGCATCAATCATTAATGATAAATACTTGTTTATCGCTAATGAATTTGGTGTGGTATGCGTTGCTTTATGCTCTTTATCATCAACCATAATTTTTACGGTAGATAACAAGCCTACTTTATGCCCCGCTTTTTTAAAAAGTTGATACAATAAACTAGCAATCGTTGTTTTTCCATTGGTTCCTGTAATTCCTACTAATTGCAATTTTTTTGATGGATTATCATAAAAATTAGCCGCCATAATTGCTAAAGTAGCATCCGAATCAGTTACCTCAACATAGGTAATCTCTTGTTTTTTATCCGAAGGAATATCTTGGCAAACAATAACTGTCGCCCCTAAATCAATAGCTTTTTCTATAAATTGATGCCCATCAACAGTACCGCCTTTTTGAGCAATAAATACATCGTTTTTTTGTACCAAGCGGCTATCAAACACTACTTCATTGATACTTGCTTGAATAGTTCCATAAATTTTATTTACAGATACTTTATATAATATGTCTTTTAATTTTTTCAATTATAATAACTTTAAATAAACGGTTGCTCCTTTTGATACTTTTACACCATTATCAATAGATTGTTCTGTTACTTTTCCCATTCCTGAAAACTCTACATGTAACCCCATATTTTCTAATAATGCAATGGCATCCATAGCGCTCATACCTATCACTTTAGGCATAATCGTTTTATATTTTATTAATTTATTGTAATAATCTTGATATTCTTTATCAATACTTTCTGACGAAATTTCATCAGATACTAATTGATTGTTAATAGGCGTTGTAGTATAAATTTTTTGAGCAATATCTTTAAATACTGGTGCAGCAACCTTAGCACCATAATATCCTTTGTCTTTATCGGGGCTATGCACCACTACAATACATGAATATTTAGGTTTATCCGCAGGAAAAAAACCAACAAAAGAAGCTACATATTTTTTATTAGAATAATGCCCATAAACCGTTTTACCCGATTTATTTTTATGTTTAGGAATCCATTTTTTAGCTGTTCCTGTTTTCCCTGCCATAGAAAATCGTGAAGAATACATACTTTCAGCTGTTCCTTTTTTTACCACATTTTCCATTACCTTTCTAACTTTATTAATGGTGTTTTGAGAGGCAATTTTTTCTTTTAAAACAACCGTTTCAAAACGTTTCTCAACCTTACCACCCATCCTTAATTCTTTTACAAAATAAGGTTTCACTAATTTTCCATTATTTGCTACTGCATTATAAAAAGTTAATGTTTGCAGAGCTGTTAAATGAACTCCATACCCCCAAGCCATCCATTCTAATGAAATCGGACTCCAACTTTTTTCTGAAGGATTTGGAATATATGGTTTTCCTTCTCCTTTTATTTTAACATCGGTAAGTTTATCTAAGCCAAAAGATTCAATTCGTTTTATAAAATTCTGCGGATTTTTATCATAATTTTTTCGAATCGTTTTTACAATTCCAACATTTGATGAAACCTCAAAAATACGTGCCAATGAAATTTTACCATGACCGCCATTTTTACTATCTTCTACCTTTCTATTGTTGATAAAAATTCTACCATTCCCACAATCAACAACGTCAGAAGTATCCGCAACTCGGTCTTCTAGAACAGCCATTAAACTCGCTAATTTAAACGTAGAACCAGGCTCATGACTTTCCCAAACCGCATAATTTCTTTTTTCGTAATATTTTCCTTCGGATGTTCTTCCTAAATTAGAAATCGCTTTAATTTCACCTGTTTTAACCTCCATTACTACGGCACATCCGTGGTCTGCTTCAAAATAATTCAACTGCCTAAGCAACGCATGATGGGTAATATCTTGAATATTAACGTCAATCGTGGTAATAACATCACTACCATCAACGGGTTCTTTTTCATTAACATCATTAATAGGTTTCCATTGCCCTTTGGCAATTTTTTGCTTTAAACGCCAACCGTTTTCACCTTGCATATAATCGGCAAAAGCACCTTCAATACCCGCGCCTCCTTTTTTATTGTCGTAGCCAATTGTTCGGGCAGCAATCTTACCGATAGGATGCACTCTAACCGTACTTTGTTCAGCAATAAAACCACCCCTATAAATACCCTCGTTAAAAATTGGAAAAGTTCTCATTTTCGCACAATTATTATACCCAACGTTTCGGGCAATTAATAAATAGCGATTTTTTCGTTTTCGAGCCCGTCTAATTTTATCTTGATAATAACGAGCAGGTTTTCCTAACATTTTAGATAATGAGTCCGATAAAGCACGTATGTTTTTTTCAAACACCGCCGATTTTACCACAACAGCATCCATTCTAATGGTATATTTTGTGATCGAAGTTGCTAGCAGATTTCCATCAGCCGCATACACATTTCCTCTATTAGCAAATATGGTATCGTTTTTTACTGTTTTTTCTAAAGAAAGCTTACGATACTTGTCGCCATCGAAATATTGAAGTTTAATAACCCTAAAAATAATAAACAATAAAAAAAGCGTCATTAAAACTACCACCACATAGAGCCTGTTTAATATGCTTTTTTTTATAACCATTTTTAATCTATTATTTTTTAGTTGTTACTTTTATTTTTTGAGGCGGATTTTTTGCCGGAAACAAGCCTTTTGACTTTACTTTTGTTCGAATACTACTTTCTAACCTCATTTTAGTTAGCTCTGTACTGGTATCGAAATCTTCGGCTCTGAGCTCTCTTTTTTTCCTATTTAGTTTCGCGATTTTCACTACTTTGGCATCTAAACGGTGAGAACTCGATATCATAATTAATAGTAAACTCACTACAAAAATTAAGATACCCCAATTATTAAACGAATTATCATCTGTTAAAAATCGCCCTCGTAAAACATCGTAAATTCCCTCCTTTACTTTTGACATTATTTTAGTGTTGCTATTCGAAGTTTGGCACTTCGCGCTCTATTATTTACTTTTATTTCCTCCCAAGTCGGTATAATTAACTTGCCTATTTTTTTCAAAGGAACTGTAAAATTCCCATAAAAATCTTTTTCTGGCTCACCAACAAACAACCCTGTTCTTATAAAACGTTTTACCAATCGGTCTTCTAGTGAATGATATGAAATAATACTTAACCTACCTTGCTCGTTTAACAAACCAGGCATTTGCTCTAAAAGTTCTTTTAAAACCTCTAGTTCTTGATTTACTTCAATTCTAACAGCTTGAAATATTTGCGCTAATATTTTATGTTCTTTCGCTTCAGGAAGAAATTCTTTTAATACCTCTTTCAACTGAAAACTCGTATCAATTGCTTCTTCTTGCCTAGCCTCTACAATTTTTTTAGCTAACATTCTGGCATTTCTTAATTCGCCATATAAAAACAAAATATCCGCCAAACGCTCTTCGCTATATTTGTTGATAATTTTTTTAGCAGATAAATCAGATTTCTGATCCATTCTCATATCTAAATCAGCATCAAAACGAGTAGAAAAACCTCTATCAGCTTCATCAAACTGATGAGAAGACACGCCTAAATCGGCTAAAATACCATCTACTTTTCGAATACCGTAAAAACGCAAAAATCTAGAAATAAATCTAAAATTTTCACCAATTAAAACAAAACGACTATCGTCTATTACATTTTGTGCAGCATCAGGATCTTGATCAAAAGCAAACAGCCTTCCATTTTCGCCCAACCTACTTAATATTTCTTTTGAATGACCACCGCCACCAAAAGTTACATCTACATACACTCCATCCTCTTTAATATTAAGAGCATCGACACTTTCCTTTAACAAAACTGGACTATGATAATTCATCTACATCTTCTATATTTCCCATTATTTCTTCTGCCAAATCAGCAAAATCAACAACAGCGTCATCAATTACTTTTTCGTATCTTTCCTTGTCCCAAATTTCAATGATATTAACAGCTGAACAAAGCACTACCTGCTTTTCAACACCTGCAAATAAGCACAAATCTTTTGGTATTAACAACCTTCCTGAAGCATCTATTTCTAGTGGTTTTACACCAGCGGTAAACCTTCGGATAAAATCATTATTTTTCTTCACAAATCTATTTAATTTGTGAATTTTTTGCATCACTAAATTCCATTCTTCCATTGGATATAACTCCAAGCAAGGCTGAAATACAGACCTTTTAATAATAAACCCATTTTTTAACACTGCAAAAAGTTGCTTTTTGAATACTGATGACAACATCAGCCTACCTTTAGCATCTATTTTACATTGATATGTTCCTATTAAATTTATCAATTTTAAAATTCTGTAGTTTGCATCAAAAATAAAAAAAAATTACCACTTCTTACCACTTTACCCCACTTTGTTGATAAGTTTTAACAGCACCCTTAAAAAACTGATTACTAGCCCTTTTAACGCCTAGAAGAAGCCACCTATAATAAAACTGAAAATATCACAAAAAAGAACTACATTTGTGGTTAAGTCAAACGGATAAATTAATGGGTGATTTTTTAAAGAAAGAAGGCGGTTTTACATATGCTGAAGCAGGAGAAGGAAGGACGCTAATCGTACTACATGGTTTAATGGGAGCGTTAAGCAATTTCGATGAAACATTTAAACATTTTTCTAAAAAAGGATATCGGGTTTTAATACCTGAACTTCCTTTATACACACTACCTTTACTAAAAACAAACGTAAAAAATTTAGCGGATTATGTTCATGATTTCATTGAATATAAAGGACTAAAAGACGTGGTTCTTTTAGGAAATTCATTGGGTGGTCATATCGCTTTATATTACACAAAGTGTTACCCTGAAGATGTAGCAGCAATTGTGTTAACAGGTAGTTCTGGTTTATATGAAAAATCAATGGGCGATAGTTACCCTAAAAGAGGTAATTACCAGTATATTGAAAACAAAGCTAGAGAGGTTTTTTACGATCCTGAAATAGCAACAAAAGAACTCGTTGATGGTATTTATGACATTGTAAATGACCGAATTAAGGCATTAAAAACCTTGTCTATTGCTAAAAGTGCGATCCGTCATAATATGGCAAATGATTTGCCAAACATGCACCAACCAACCTGTCTTATTTGGGGTAAACAAGATGGTGTAACACCACCAGAGGCAGCAGAAGATTTCCATAAAAAATTACCAGATTCAGATTTATTTTGGATTGATAAATGTGGGCATGCAGCAATGATGGAAACTCCTAAAGAATTTAATGAAATTTTAGAAGCCTGGCTTTCTAAAAGAAATATATAACAGCACAACTTATAGTTATGAAAATAAGATCTGCAGATTTTGTAATGAGCAACAGTAATGTTATGAAGGCGCCAAAGGATAGAATTCCTGAATACGCTTTTATAGGTCGCTCAAATGTAGGTAAATCTTCGTTAATCAACATGTTGATGCAACGTAAAGATTTAGCCAAAACTTCTGGAAAACCAGGAAAAACACAGCTGATAAATCACTTTAAAATAAACCAAGAATGGTTTTTAGTTGATTTACCAGGGTATGGTTACGCGCAAATTTCTAAAAAGAAAAGAACTATTTTTCAATTTTTTATTGAAAACTACTTTAAAGAAAGAGAGCAGTTAGTTTTTACCTTTATTTTAATAGATTCTCGTCACGATCCGCAAAAGATTGACTTAGAATTTATGCAATTTTTAGGTGAAAATCAAATCCCTTTTGGTATCGTTTTTACAAAAGCCGATAAATTAGGTTCTTCTAAAATAAACAACCAAATAGCCAACTATAAAAAGAAATTATTAAAACATTGGGAAACACTTCCTACCTCTTTTGTTACCTCATCGGAAACAGGTTTAGGACGTGAAGAGTTTTTATCTTTTATAGAAACCACCAACGAAACAATTCTTAAAGATTTCGAATAATTTATAACAATAATACTCTCATACATTAAAAAAATGCACTCTACTAAAGACAATTTACAGGTTTTACATGAAGATAATCACTTAGTGATTATCAATAAAAGAGCTGGTGATATTGTTCAGGGTGATAAAACGGGCGACAAACCCCTTTCTGATGTTGTTAAAGAATATATTAAAGAAAAATACGACAAACCTGGTGCTGTTTATTTAGGTACAGTTCACCGATTAGACAGACCAACATCGGGCGTTGTTATTTACGCCCGTACGTCAAAAGCATTAGAGCGTTTGAATAAAATGCTGCGTGACAAAACCATCAAAAAAACCTATTGGGCGGTTGTAAAAGAGCAACCCGAAAAAACAGCCGATACTCTTATTAGTTTTTTAAAGAAAAATCCGAAGAATAATAAATCTACGGCATATAAAAAAGAAGTTGACGGCAGTAAAAAAGCGATTCTTCATTATAAAACACTTAAAAATTTAGACAATTATTCTTTATTAGAAATTGATCTAGAAACGGGTCGTCATCATCAAATTAGAGTGCAATTATCAAACATCGGTTGTATAATAAAAGGTGATTTAAAATACGGGGCAAAAAGAAGCAATAAAGACGGAGGTATTCATTTACATGCCCGTAAAATTGAATTTATACACCCTGTAAGTAAAGAACTTATCAAAGTTACAGCGCCAACACCAAAAGATCCTATTTGGGGAGCTTGCTAACAAAATATTTTATTTAGATAATCTGTTAAATTTGTATCTTTAAACAAATTCTAACTATGGATATTTCTGAATTAGTACAAGCACAAAAAAACTTCTTTTCAACGCAGCAAACCAACGATATTTCCTTTAGAAAAAATGCCTTAAAAAAGCTTCAAAAGGAACTCATCGAAAGAGAAAACGATATTCTTAAAGCCTTATATGATGATTTTAAAAAATCAACATACGAAGCCGTAATGACAGAAACCGCTTTAGTGTTGGCAGAATTAAAAATGACCATTAAAAATCTTAATGCCTGGAGCAAACCAAAACGCATTTTACCAGCACTTTTAAACTTCCCTTCATCAGCTAAAATATATAAAGAACCTTACGGAACAACCTTAATTATTTCTCCTTGGAATTACCCTCATCAATTGGCTTTTGCACCACTTGTAGGAGCCGTTGCGGCAGGAAATACCGTTGTTTTAAAACCTTCAGAATTAACACCAAACGTAAGTAAAATTACCCAAGAAATTATAAGCGCTGTTTTTGATAAAAATCATGTAGCGGTTATTCAAGGTGGCGTGGCTGTTTCTCAAAAATTATTAGCCCAACGCTGGGATTATATTTTTTTTACAGGAAGTGTTCCCGTGGGTAAAATTGTAGCAAAAGCAGCGGCAGAACATCTTACACCAATCACTTTAGAACTCGGTGGAAAAAGCCCTTGTATTATTGATCAAACTGCCAATATTCCACTAGCAGCAAAGCGCTTAGTTTGGGGGAAATTTATCAACGCTGGGCAAACCTGTATTGCGCCTGATTATTTATTAATTCATCAATCAGTTAAAGAAGATTTTATAAAACATTTTAAGCAAGAAATAATAAATGCTTATACCGAAAACCCTCAAAATTCGACAGATTTTCCACGGATTATAAACACCCGTAATTTTGATCGGTTAGCCTTGCTTTTAAAAGATGAAAATTGCCTAATTGGCGGGCAAACTAACAGGCAAGAAAAATATATTGCACCAACACTAATTAACGAGCCAAGCTTAGATAGTGAAGTTATGAAAGAGGAAATATTTGGTCCTATATTTCCGTTAATTTCCTATCAAAAAGAAACTGATTTAGAGGCTATTATTTTAAAATATGACAAACCTTTAGCTTTATATGTTTTTACAAAACGTAATCATTTTGCTAAAAAAATAATTGCAAGATATTCTTTTGGTGGCGGTACAATTAACGATACTATGGTTCATTTTGCCAATCATCGTTTACCCTTTGGTGGCGTTGGCGAAAGTGGTGTTGGAAATTATCACGGAAAACAAACTTTTAACACTTTTTCTCATCAAAAAGGAATCGTTAAAAGAGCTAATTGGCTAGATATTCCTGTGCGATATGCTCCTTATAAAGGCAAATTAAAACAATTAAAAATATTACTAAAAATAGGTTCTTAAATATTCTTTTAACCAAAAAAAAAATCCCAAGTATAAAACTTGGGATTTTTTAATATATATAAAACTTAATTTACATTTCTAAAGCTTTCTTAGGATTGTTATCCATTAATAACTCCATTGGGTTTTCTAAAGCTTCTTTAACAGCTACTAAAAATCCTACAGATTCACGACCATCGATAACTCTGTGGTCATAAGATAACGCTACATACATAATTGGTTGAATTACTACCTCACCATTCACAGCCATTGGTCTGTTTACAATGTTGTGCATACCTAAAATTCCACTTTGTGGAGGGTTTAAAATTGGCGTTGATAACATAGATCCGAAAACACCACCATTTGTAATAGTAAATGTTCCACCAGTCATTTCATCCACCGTAATTTGCCCATCTCTAGCACGTAAAGCTAAACGCTTCACCTCGCTTTCAACACCTCTAAAAGATAAATCTTCAGCATTTCTAATTACAGGAACCATTAATCCTTTAGGACCAGAAACTGCAATAGAAATATCTTGAAATTCATTTTTAATTTGGTAATCTCCATCAATCATAGAGTTTACATCAGGATATAATTCTAAAGCTCTAACAACTGCTAAAGTGAAAAAAGACATAAATCCTAATCCTACTCCGTGCTTTGCTTTAAAGTCTTCTTTATATTCTTTACGTAAATCAAAAATTGGCTGCATGTTTACTTCGTTAAACGTAGTTAACATTGCAGTTTCGCTTTTTACAGCTACCAAACGTTGCGCTACTTTTCTACGCAACATTGACATTTTTTTACGCTCAGTTCCACGAGAACCGTTTGTAGGTTGCGTTCCCATAGAAGGTACCGCTTTTACAGCATCTTCTTTAGTTACACGACCATCTTTTCCTGTTCCTTTTACTGAACCGGCAGGGATTCCTTTTTCTGCTAACACTTTTTTAGCCGCAGGAGAAGCTGTTCCTGTTGC
>BJFM01000024.1:1227-25277 GCA_016586285.1 Arothron firmamentum
TAAAAAAAAAAAAGTCACAGATGGGATTTTTTTTTTTTTTTTTTTTAAATCTTAGCATCACTTGGAATTTCAGACCTAGCGACGTGTTTTCAGTTGGATGTTACGTACGTCGGACTGATTTATTTATGTGTCGTCTGTAAAATGTCACCGTTTTTATTTTCATCTCTCGGGATATCCTATTACGCTGCTCTCCCGTTCTGTCATTAGCAACACGCCTCTGATGAAGAAAGATTCAATGAATGATGAACAGCCTTCGAGTGATTTCTGGAATTTAAAGGGTGCACCTTCGAATGTGAGTGGTTACAGTCGTTGAGCCTGGTTTACCTTCGGCTTCTGTGTGAATATCAATGAGTTTAGAAACAATCCAGTGTCTTTCTTCCCTCCTTTAGTTCTGCTCGAGTGCCCTTCATCCTGACTCAACTCTGCTTCAAACACAGAAGACGGTGCAGAAGCCTGCGAGCCAATCAGACTCCTTCCCCTTACGTGCTTTAAGATCTATTATGTAAAGGAAGAGTCCAGAGTCACAACTTGAGCTTGGAATTCCATTTCTTGAATTGATTGGCTCTCTGCATCCCTCAGGGTGGATAGTTCAGTCAGGAAAAAGGGAGCACGAAGGCACCAGAAAGAGTCCACTGAGTAAGTCGCTCTGCAGAGAACATGCAAGACAACCTGCAATTTTATGACGTGATTTCTGATCTGTGTTGCTGCTCTGAGAAGAAAACATACAATATTCATGCGTAACAGGGGAGGTCTGATTGCTGAGGTGTGCAAGGACGCGTCCTCTGCCTCGCTGTAAGGCCCTTCATGAGATTTGGTTGCTGGATCTCCAAACAAAGCGTTTGTTTTACTTCCTCCTCCTTTAATTACTCCTTTGTGTCTTGTACCTATCGAAACGTTGAGCTACTTTTTGTCTGCTTTACCTTTATTTATGGAGGAGGGCCAAGTCATGGTACAAAAAGACGTAGAGACTGATGAAATAAAAAGTTCAGATCAATCGCACGGTGATGTCTGGCAAGCAAAAGGTCAGCACCAATCACAATCAAAATTGATTCTGCTACATTAAAATGTATTTATAGAAACGCTGATAGAAGTGGAGGGTAAAATCTTATAGCTCTGGCCCCGTGGAGCAGTTGGTCCCATCTGTGGAGTTCCCTCAGACTTGACTCATCATTCTGATTACTCATTTCCTATATTCTAATGCCCTGGATCTGTGTGTGTGTGTGTGTGTGTGTGTGTGTGTGTGTGTGTGTGTGTGTGTGTGTGTGTGTGTTTTAAAGTTTTAAACTGAGCATTTTATATCAAGTAAACAGCATTAATGGCTGCAATTGCCACCAAACGTGCTGTGAGTTCAAACGACATAGCCTACATGGTAACAACTGGCTAAAAGTCCTGCTAAATCAGTGCTTTAGGTTTTGTGCCCAAGCCAGGGATTTGTCAGCCTGATCCAAACATAACGTATTAGAGGGGTGGGGGTGGGGGGGTGCAGTTTAATTCCACATACATCTGTTTTTTCCATATTGATGCAGATTAAATTTACTTTTGCAGACAGAAAGGTTCAGGATGGGAGAGTTCATTGTTTTTGTGATGATGAAGGTGGTTGTTTGCAGCGGTGGGAAGCCAACAGCGCAGGTTTGAGTTTGCAGATGATCCACAACTTACCCTCCAAGCAGAAAACGAGCATCCATGCAATCCAGAGTTCCGAGTTATAAAACTTCATCATGATTCACAGTGTGCTTCAAACTTGGAACGCGGAGCTTCCACCTTTATGAAACCTCAGCTCCACTTGCAATTCCTCTGGAGACAAGTGCCAGCGTTTACGCGGCGCACGGCGATGACATTGTTCTCATTTTATGCCCCTTAAAAACAAAACAACAAATTAAATAAAATAACCTATGAAAAAAACACTGAAAAATCCAAAGAGTACTCGTCTCTGCTTCGGGTGTTCCTAAGTCCTTTCCTCTTGTTTCTTTGATAGCGGCGTCTTACTCCGAGACTAATTTCGTTCGTATATTTCTGCAGTCACTAGAAAATAAATCAGAGTGGACATGCTCTTCTTTACTATGTTGATGGAAACGCCCTAAAAACTGGTGATAAAGTGACATTTTCCCCGTCCACTTGGCGAGTCTATCAAACGCGTCTTGTTGCGCTGCATGGTTCCCACTTTGTCCCTCCACAGCTGAGCGGAGCGGAGAGCAAAGCGTCCGCGTTGAGAAAGAAAACTGCGTCCGGTTTTTATTTTCAAAATAAATGCATCATAGCGTTTCATCCAACGCAGGCACGAGAGTCAGCCTCATTCGAAAGAAATCTTTGAGCTTAGTTAGATTAAAAATACACCCTGCGTGTCATACTTAGTTACAAGAGCCCATGTTACAAGAGTGTATTGCGTTTAAGACAGGAAATACGCAGGAAAACGAGAGCCGTAAATGAACAAAGTCGTGTTTTATTTTGTAGGTACCGTCCACACTCTTCCTGTTCTACCTTGTTGCGTTCATCAGACAGCGCAAAAGTCGAAAATGGCTGTTGCTGGGATACCGCTGACGCCAGTCGAGAGAGACGCGAATTTCACACATACTTCACATTAAAAAAAAATAAATCTCAATGAATTTTCTGCCTTTTTTAGATAGTCACACAACATACAATTAACTCGACCAGCTGAATTTAAGGTTGTTTTTTTTCTTTGTGGTGAAGATAATTAGCTGCACCAACCTTTTGATCTTGCAAATCAAACGATTATATTTATTGGCATGTTTTTTCAAAGAGGAGTTTGATTGTGATGGATGGGTTAAATGGTGCTTCTTCGGTGGGCCTCCTAAAGATGCATACTTGATTTATTATTGATTCTTTTTGAAATGACTCCATTTTTCTTTTTTCCTGTCTTGTCATGAAAGATTGAACGTACCTGAAGGTCCTTGATGCCAAACACTGCAGCGTTTGTCTCAGCCCTTGGCCAGACTTCAGCACAGCTACAATATTGATGGAGCAAACCGACTCGGTTTTGCTTACAGCTGGATCGTGTTTGTGCGGAGTCACATGGAGCTAAAATGCTCATAGAGGAACGTTTACATGTAAAAGAATATATTTTAGTAAATATGTTGCATCTGTGTAAACTATCCAACACCGCAGGAACACTAATGGATGAGCAATAACACACTTAAAGAACAGTAAAAGATGAAGAAAATAACTTAGTAGATTTAAGTGCTTTGTTTGGTTGCTGCAGTTGATTTTAGGTGAAAGGAGGAGCAAAAAGGTTCTGGGTTCGAGTCGAGTGTCTTTCTAAATGGAAGTAGCGCACTCTTCCAGTTCATCCTACAGTCCCAAAACACGCACATTGAATTCCACGTCAGCGTGCGGCTGTATGGAGTGTCTCATCTATTCCACTAACCTGCAACTGACTGCAAACACTGCGTTAATATTGAATCCCGAGTATAAAGAAATGGATGTATTGCGTGAGGTGTCTTTACCTCACAAGAAGAGATTAAAATAACTATCCATGTAAGCTTAGTGGATGATGCTGAGGCCCAGAACAGCACAATCTACTGTTAAAGAATTGATGAAAGTGCATCTAATAATGCTCATCAAGTTTTAAATAACCTGGTTCAGAAAGTCATTTAACTACCATGAGCAAAGATTGAGTATAGGGAGAACAATTTTATTGTTTTATTATTATTATTATTATTATTATTATTATTATTATACACATTACACAATTGAGTAATTCAGACTTGAATTCGGTTCAAAGTTTATTGCTGCCATCTTGTGGCCGAGAGGAAGCACTTCAACTGACAGAAAATGTGCATGTGGCTTTTAGTGTTTACATTCAAGAATCACATTAATTTACACTCACGTGAAAATGGCAAAAGCCGATAAGTTAGGTTATTCTGATAAGCTCCTTTATCAGAATATCAACTTAATTGTGAGAAGTTCAGATGGAATAGCCCAGTCTGCTGCACATCACAACAGCTCATTTCTCCTGAAAAGACACACACACACACACACACACACACACACACACACACACACACACACACACACACACACACACACACACACACACACACACACACACACACACACACACAAAAGAAACTGTTAAATAAGGAAATAAACACTTTTTTTCCCCAACCTTTGTGTATATTTTTTCATATATGAGCTGTTATATGGCACCAGATTTTGGATCAGGCCTGTGATGTGATTCGTAAGAGCAGAACAAGTCACGGCAACGGTATTCAGGTAACTTTATGAGGGCTCCGCCTTGCGAACATGTCTGTCCTGTTTTATTGGTCTGAGTTATTTCCATTTAGCCATTACCTTTTCTTTTCTTTTTTTTAACCACATAAACAAATGTGCATGGAATTTTGCCCAAGATACCTGAGTTGGGTTGGGTTGAAAGTGAGATGAAAAGACAGTGTGTAGGTGTGTGTGTGTGTGTGGGCTGACTCACACTGGTGCTGCTAGTAAGACCTGTTTTGCATTTGTTTTCTAGTCACACACTGGCATTCTGGAATGTTCAGTGTTTTCACTTATGAACCAGGCTGCACAGGACAGACATGAACTGTGCAGCAGAAGACTTTCACACAGAGCAACAGGGTGAGTGTTTCAATAATCCAACACACCCAGGGGAGAATTTCTGCCGCAAAGTAAGGAAAGGGAAACACAAACCCCACCTCATCACTGCTGGAGGATGAAGATGAAGATGAAGATGAAGAAGAGGACGATGAGGTGCCAGTATGGTTTTCATCCTTCCTTTCCTTTTTCTTCTTCTTCTTGCCATCATGATCCTTGCAGTCCGACTTCCCATCCTTCCTGTCTGACTTCCCGTCCTTGCTGTCCGACTTCTTCCCGTCCTTGCCGTCTGACTTCTTGCAGTCGGACTTTTTGTCATCTTTACCTTCACCCTTATCACCCAAAAACAACAACATACAACTGAAGAATTACTGATTGTGATTGGGAAGCCCTGGACCGACAGCTAGATGGGATGAAAGCGTGTCACTGATGCACATTTGGTCCACGTTACTGTTTAGCTCAGCTTGTCTCAAAAATGCTCGAAGCCAAACTTCAGTTTTAGCCCAGCACTGACTGAAGTACTGACTGCTCAGACACCCACAGTGGAACATACTTTTTTGCTCCAGGGCCAGGAAAACTCGTCCTTGTTGGCCTCCTCCTTCTTGATTTCTCCTTCTTTCGGAACAGCTGCACATGCAAAAACAGACATCTGATCATACTTTTGAGATGCTAAATGACCTCATTTAACTCTTCTGGTCACACGCGTGGTGTGATCCACTCCTCCACAGCGGTGGTTAGATCCAAACATGGCAACCACTGCACAATTCCCCTCAGGAAAACAACTACGTACCAGAAAAGACCCCTTATTTCCTGTTACTAAAGACATGGAAATAGGAGGTCACCTAAAAGCAAGAGTAAAATGTGAGAATACCTGCTGACAGGTCGAAATCCATCGTGACTTCTTTGTGTCGAACGAACGAATGGCGACTGAAACACAACCAAGCAGGAAAACCGCTTTCAGCCGCACCTTCAGCACCGCCGACCCCGCCCCGAGTCCGGAGGAAACACCTGCAGCCATCAAGGGTGGAAGGAGCTCACATTTAGATCTACAGGACAAAAGAAGACAATAGAATTATATTCGTGAATGTGTTGTGGAACGATTCAAATCTTTAGTCTCCTGTACTGAGAGTGAGTTTGTTTCCGAACAAAACAGGCACAAAAAAAAAAACGCAGATCGTGGATAATTTATTTGCCTCAAAGTCATTATGTTTTTAAAAAAACACATTTTACTTTCGCCGTGTGCTTAAAGTACAGGATTATAACGCCTGCTTTAACACGCAACTGCCCTTGATATGTATTGTTTTCATATCTGTGTACGCTTTTCTTCTTCTTCTTTCTTTAAGTGACAGGTATAAAAGTGCGCATATCGCCACCAGCAGGACAGGAGGAGGACAGGAGGCTCCATCAGAATTCCATCAGAAGTCAACCTCAACTTTAAAATCGATCGATTCAATATTTGATATTTGATGAATATGTATCATTGAAAGTCATTTTTTTCACGTTCAGGCAGCCCAACAATAAGACAAATATCTTTTTTTTGTTTGTTTGTTTTACACCCAACAGAAAGCAGAAGGAACCTGGGCTCAAATTAGAATCAAGCTGATGTAGTCAAACATCTGTTGTTTTCCATGTATGAACTTACTTTAGTTGATGTCAGCTATCCACATCTCGTAGTGAGGTTTATAGATACCTCAATAATTTCATTTTTCTTTGAAGAAGTGATTATTAAAAATCGTAAAAAATATTTGTTACCGAGATAATTGTATTGAATTTATCAAGGAAGAGGATAAATAGGGCAGAGGAGAAGTAGAGAGTGTGTACGTGTGTATGACACATGCATCATTCTAAAACGTCTGAGTAACATTGGATTTCGATGAGAGGGCCAGAGGTTGGCCATGAAACCATCAACACCTGCAGAGATATGTGGAGAAAGAGAGAGAGAGAGAGGGAGAGAGAGAGAGAGAGAGGGGGAGAGAGAGAGGGAGGGAGAGAGAGAGAGGGGGGGAGAGAGAGGGAGAGAGAGAGAGAGAGAGAGAGAGAGAGAGAGAGAAAAGAAAGACTGAAAAAAGAGAGGTTAATCTCAAACAGATGAAAATGTTGAGTAGCTGATGTTCCTGTATGCCAGCAGACTCTAAAGCAGCAGAACTGGGATGATGCCAAAGGTCGGATGGTCCTGTTCTAACTGTGGACATTAGCATTAGCTTTACTCATGACTGTAGCTGCAGAATTCATGAATTTAAACTTTATTAAAGCCAAATTATTGTGAAGTAGGTGTAAAGGCGCTGGTTTACAGCAGCGGGTCTGATGGATAAGGGCTCAAGACTTTTAAGACTTGGTAGAAAAAAATAACCATTAAAGGTGTGAAGATGTAAACATGTCCTCAAATATTTAAAATCTAAAATTAGCAAATACTAGCCAATCTTTGCGAAATGCATGCTTATTAACTTAAAAAGGAAAACTGAAAAAAGAGGCCCAAATTTTCACTTTTCTATCTTTTCTCAGGTTTTTCTTCTTTTTTCAACCTCACAGTTTATCTTGTATTTGTGGTTCTGGGTAAACTTTAGATGCAACTTTTATTGGTTGTGGTATTTCTCAACATTTGATCATAAAATTGTTTGTTTGCTTCATCCTGCATCGCTTTGAAGTATTTGTCAATGTGTCCTAAATAGAAATTCTGGGTTTATACATTTTATACAACTACATTTCTTGTTGAATGTTTTTGATAGTTTCTAGTTAATTCTTCCATGATCAAGAAACATTTAAACATCTCAAAGAAATGTAAAGATAATAACGCGAAATTACATTAGTGAAATCATTTTTTTATTCTGCGCACCAGAATTGGTTTAGTCACTGAATGATGAATTAAAATTTGCTTTTTGTCTAAATAATTACATTAAAAATGACAATGACAAAGGAAATTCCTATTGTACTTTAAAAAAAAAATTGTATTGATTCCCACTTTTCATTCCTGCCCAGAATCGTGTCACGTAGGTCACTCCCCAACCTTGTGAATCTTTAAAAGAAAACCCGAAACATATTAAATCTCATTTCTTGTAATATCTGTTGGGGTTCAGGAGGTCGGTGGAGCTCAGATGGGTGCTGGTGCGGCTCCCAGCGTCTGCGTATCGATCCATCAGGGAGGCTATGGGACTGGGAGGCCGGCGGATGTGGATCTGCTCTCTGGGCCCCAGGGGGGAGCGGACAGGCGGAGGGGCGGAGGCAGCAGCGGAGCTGGGATCCAGCTGGTCCGGTTTTGCCGGGAGCGGCGTTGAGGAACCGCCAGGCCGTGAACCTGGATCACCATCGCCCTGCAGCGGGAGTTTGGCCCCGGCTGATCCGGGTTGGGTTTTCAGCTCAGCACATTGGTCTCCATCAGGCTTCTCCTGGAAGAAAAGCGCACGAAGGGATGGTTTAGAGCTGATGAGCAGACCTCACATGTTCCGGATTTCTATCGATATGTGACCTTTTCCTCCTTTTGTTTCTTCTTCTCTTTATTTTCCTTGTCACTGGAATCACCCGATGAACTTGATCCGCTCAAACTTGAGTCCTGCTCAAAAGAAAATCAAGCAGAAGATCTTTAACATAAACTTTCTGTAAGCAAAAAGCGATAAAAAAAAAAATTAAAAAGAGACAGAACTTTTAAAACCATTCTTAATTACCTCCTTTTTCTTCTTCTTGTCCTTCTTCTTCTTCTGCAAAACAACCAGAAATTATTATGTGGCTAACTCTGAGACATTTACATGAGGACTGTGAAGGACTTGTGTTCATGAAGGTGCCCTGTCCCATCTTAAATCAATCAATAAACACTAAAAAATGGTTCTGATCATTATGGAACGGGTTTGATTTGCAGCATTTTACATCATCTTCCACAGCCAACGCTGTTGTGTCACAGCTGCCGGCCTGCCCCGGCTCTCACCCTCCCCTTACCTGCTCATCTCTTTGTCTCAGCTGTGCCACATTGCCTGATCAGCCACACCTGCAGTTCTAATCAGCCTCACCTGCTCCTTGTGAACTCACTTGGGCAGCAATATAAACTGCAGACTGGGAGAGACTCATGGCCAGATCGTTGTTGTCTTGTGTCTGTTCACCTGCTTGCTCCCAGAAGATTGTCTGATCTACGTTCGCCCTCTTCCGTGAGACCCTCCACCGGTGGATTATTTACGGTAGTCCGTGATTGACCCAGTCTGCTTCCGACCTGCCTTTTTGAGTCTGTACTTCCCTGGATTTCCAATACGGACTATTTGGTTTTTCCCAACCTGTGGACTCTCGCCCCCGTTGGTTCGCTCCCTGTGAGTTTTGTGCATTTTCTTTCTGCGCACTGGTTTTTTGTTGCAGTTTAATAAACTCTTTAGTTCAGGAAACTCTTGAGTCCAAGAGTGTGCTCTGCATTTGGGTCCTCTATCCCGAACCGTGACATGTTGTTCTTATCCAGCATTAGATGAAAGAGGAGTTTCACTTTTCAAATCTATTAATGTCCAGTTTTACTACCTCTGGCTGTGATTCCAGAGGAAGGTTTAATATCAGCGACATGTTAATTATCACTGATTATTGCGATCATTTATGCCTCTATTTCCACACATCTGTTGTAAAGGTACTGAACTAAATTTATTATTTCTGAAGTTCTAAAGAAATAATAAAAGCATCTATAAAGACTTGATGTATATAACACCCCTGCAATGATGTACCTTTTTCTTATCTTTCTTTTTCTTTTTCTTCTTCTTTTGACTATCATCACTAGAAGAATCAGAAGAGGAATCCTGGGAAAATGGACAGAGGACAATGGATACTGATCAATATCACGGTTTGTCCTTTATCGGTTCTAAATATAGCACTTCTGCAGAGGCAATCTCACCTTTTTCTTCTTCTTGTCTTTCTTCTTTTTCTTCTTCTTGTCCTTTTTCTTCTTTCTCTAATGTCAATGAAGGAGGCTGTTTGTCAGCTTTGCAGAGAGATCAGCATTCTGAAATCGGTCTGCTGCCATCTCACCTTGTCATCTTCACTATCAGAAGAGGAGGATGAAGAGGAGGAGCAGCTGTCATCGGAGGAGCTGGCCTTCTGGGGATGACATCAGATGATCAGACGCTCAGACGGAATCTCGTCTTTATTCAGTTTCACGACAGAGCTGCTGGTTTTTGTATGGACTCGAACCCTGAATCTGCTTTTTAGTGGGATTTTACCTTCTTCTTCTTCTTTTTCTTCTTCTTCTTTTCACATTCACTATCAGAGGAAGACGAGGAGGAGGAAGAGGAAGAGCTGGATTTCTGGAAAAAGCATTAAGCAGATCCAAGTGTTACCGACCATATTATGATTCTATGATGGTGATTCTGAAGAAATGACGTGACTGAATGATCTTTAATAGAAGAGTGCACACTTCTTTTCCTCAGCTCTGCTTCTACGCCGCATTCATCGTAAATCACTCCGCTAAATAAAAAATATTCTACGTCTTCTTGACCTTTGGCTCGTCGAGCCTCTAAAGGTGAGCTGCGATCTTAAGTGGAAAGAGTGCTTTTAAAAAGTCCTCTGGGATTTTCAGGACGCTGTAACATTTCATAAGTTTGACAGGTAACCCACACGGTAGCCACCAGCTAGCAGCATTACCTCCTTCTTCTTTTTCTTCTTCTTGTCCTTTCTCTTCTTCTTCTTCCTCTTCTTCTCCTTGGCTCCATCCTCGCCCTCGTCATCGCTCAGGTGGCCATCTTCAAGGTCGTCCGGGACTGACTGCGCTCCCTCTGCTTGACAGAAATCCCATGGTCACCCGAACGCACCGCTCCTCACACGTGCAGCTGATGCGGTCGCGCTCCTACCGGCCTGCTTGGGCGCTTCTTTGCTCTCTTTCTTCGCCTGCAGCTCACACGGGATCTGCGATAAGCAAAGGAAAGCGTTGCTTTTCACACTTTTCTGCGTGGAGGTGTGGCATGCGTGTCATGTGACAGGAAGTCACCTGGTCAGCGCTGACATCTTTCTCTCCATCAGTGCCTGAAGCCGTCGCCTCCCCACCTGCAGAAAACACCAGCCGGTTATTTTCCGGTTATTTTGGCATTTGAGACACTAAGAAAAGGTGATAATCTCACCTGAAGCATCAGACTCATTCTGATCTTTATCCTGGAAAAAAAAATAATAAAACTTTAAGATGATCTGTAGTTATTTGATCACCAGACCTGATCCAGTGATGGAGCGATACAGAAATAGACGGATGAACTGTGTCTGAGGAACTAAGGAGGCTGGAGACCATCAAACTAGTGGTGCTTGTCCCTCACAACCAGCTCGTGTCTGCTGCTCTGAAGAAGCGGATGAGCCAAGTGTTCATACTTCAGCACCAAAGAGCAAAGCAGCTGCAGCAGCTTCAAAAAGCGCCGAATCAGTTTTTCCTTTTTTTTCCTTTTACTTTTTACACATGAAGGTCATAAATTGACCTTCATACAAGGAAATAATAATAGTTGACTATGCTGCCACTGTAGATGAATAAAAATAGCTCTTAAATCACAGAAAGGAGAGGTCTGAACATATTTAGTGAGAGTTTTATCTACCTTCTTCTCTTTTTTCTTCTTGTCTTTCTTCTTCTTTTTCTTCTTCTTTTTGTCCTCACTGTCAGAAGATGAACCCTCAGATGAACAGGATGAATCCTGTAAACAGACAGAATAACAGAATTATTAAATTAAAAAAACATGCTAATAAAATCTGATCTTAAATGACAGACAGGCTAAAGCAGCTGTGAATAAACCGCTGGAGCCACAACATCTGCACTTTCTGTTCAAAGTTTAATCAACCTTTTTCTTCTTCTTCTTGTCTTTCTTCTTCTTTTTCTTCTTGTCTTTCTTCTTTTTCTTCTTTTTATCTTCACTGTCAGAGGATGAGCCATCAGATGAAGAGCATGAATCCTGCAAACCCAGGGTCAGCAGAAATGACCATCATCATGCGCAAAAATTATTAATGTAAAAATCAATATTTGTTTGACAATAACTTAATACGGTTCAAAGTGAAAAAAGAAGCAGAGATAAAAATTGGGCTTGATTGAAAAAAATGATAATAAAAATGCATCTTAAATGACAGAAAGGTAAATTTAATCTGTAAAATTTACACTTTCTGTTCAAAGCTGGATCTACCTTTTTCTTCTTCTTCTTCTTGTCTTTCTTCTTCTTTTTCTTCTTGTCCTTTTTCTTCTTCTTCTTTTCTTCCTCACTGTCAGAAGAGGAACCCTCAGATGAAGAGGATGAATCCTGTCAAATTGAAAATCAGGACGTCAACAGAAATGACAGTAACGGGCCTCATAGGGCCAGAATCTGGTCCTATTTTCTTGGTCATGGTCGTCCTGCCGAGGCTCTTTACTGCTACCTCCAACCTCCAAGTGGGAGGACTCAAGAGGGGGGTGAGTGACCTTTCACAGGGGTCAGGTTTACCTCAAAGTCTAAGCAGCATCTCCCTCCACAGCAGCAAGCCTCCCAGAGAGGATGGAGGAAGGCAGCGAGAGAAAGAGAGAGAAAGAAACACCGCCGGTGGAGGAGTGGAGGCTGCCCACTGACCCAGGGGAAGGGGCTTTGCTGGAAAGTCCCTCTGGAAGTCCTCCAGCCTCCTGGGCATCGCAGGAGCATGCAAAAGAGGCGCGAACACAGCTTCCAAGGCTGCAGAGAGCCTCACGACGGCTGTGGATCAAGAGGGGCGAGGAGTGGACGCAGCTTCTTGGACACAGGCTGGGGACTGGTCATTCCTGGTTGGGTTGCCTAGGTGATGGGGCCTGAATTTAAAGACTTATCTTGTCTTATCTTATCTTAAGTGCTTGTATGTTCTCTTTATCTCCAACGTTATCAACCTATTTTATTTGTCTGTTACTAAATTAAATCAGTGAACAAGAGGAATGGAGTTGGTCTCTGTGTCCTTCAAGGGTTGATCAAGCAGTTTTTCAAATTTGGGCGGACAGAAAAAGGGTAAAAACAGCTGTGTCTGTCCTCTAAACCACTGCAGCCATACAGTTTTATTTACCTTCTTCTTCTTCTTCTTCTTCTTCTTGTCTTTCTTCTTCTTTTTCTTCTTCTTCTTCTTTTCATCCTCACTGTCTGATGATGAACTTTCACATGAGGAGGATGAATCCTGATAGAAGGATTAGCAAAAGATTAAAATGAATAAAAACAACGGGGGATCTCTCCAGCGTGGAGCTCAAGCTTAACCTTTTAGTTCTATAAACACAACTGTTGCCTTTGCCAGGATTTCGCTCCTATTTTACAGCCAACTGATGTTCACATGTGAGCAAAACTGATATTTTAAAAATAACTTAATATTGTTCTGGTCAAAAAAGGAAAAAAGAAGCAGAGATCAAAAATGGACCTTTAAAAAATGAGAGAATTTGATCTTAAATGACAGAAAGGATTAAACCAGCTGTGTCTGCCCTCTAAACCACTGGAGCCATAACATCTACAGTTCCAGTTCAAAGCTTTATCTACCTTCTTCTTCTTCTTCTTGTCCTTTTTCTTCTTTTTCTTCTTGTCTTTCTTCTTCTTCTTTTCATCCTCGCTGTCAGAGGATGAGCCATCAGATGAGGAGCATGAATCCTGATAAAAGGATTAGCAAAAGATTAACATGAAGAAAAACCGAGGCTCTTCCCAGCGTGGAGTTTCAAAGGTGCAGTTAATTAACGCTCTACTATGACTGCACGTGTGTTTTAAGACAACAATAAATAATTGTGACTGTGTTTTGACAATGGAAAGTCTGCAGTAGTAGTTTTATTTTTTATTCACCTTCTTCTTTTTCTTTTTCTTCTTTTTCTTCTTCTTCTTCTTCTCATATTCGCTGTCAGAGGAGGAGGAACCATCAGAGGAACCATCAGACGAAGAGGACGCCTCCTGGTTAAAGGATGAACGGAGGATGTTTAGCTTAAACGACAACAGCGATTCCAGAAACTGAATTATTACCATTTGCCAGGATTTTGAGGTCATTGGTGCTCTCTGCAGACTAGTTATATTAACTTAATTTGTATTTATATTAACCTTCTTCTTCTTCTTCTTCTTCTTCTTCTTCTTCTTCTTCTTCTTTTTCTTCTTCTTCTTTTCATCCTCGCTATCAGAAGATGAACCATCAGACGAAGAAGAAGAAGAAGAATCCTAAAAAGGGAGAGAACAGGTGACAAATGTATTCCTTCAAGGATGCTGGTTTAGTTTTCTAAGGTGTTGGTCACTGATGCAAACACATCGCGTTTTGGTTTTTATTCACTTAAACAACAAAGTAATGATACTGGTCAAATTTTAACCTACCTTTCTCCTCTTTTTCTTCTTCTTTTTCTTCTTCTTTTCATATTCACTGCCAGACGACGATGAATCCTGACAGAAGGGAGGAGAGATGATGAAACATCAACTGCTCCAGCACTGAAGTGTGTGTGTGTGTGTGTGTGTGTGTGTGTGTGTGTGTGTGTGTGTGTGTGTGTGTGTGTGTGTGTGTGTGTGTGTGTGTGTGTGTGTGTGTGTGTGTCTGGGTGTGTGACTGCAGGTCAGAGCAAGACCTGATCTGCCGGTAAAGCGTTGTTTCGTCTATAAACTCGGGAGGCGGGACTCACCTCACTGTCACTCTCACTGTCCGAGGAAGACGAAGAAGAGGAGGAAGAGCAAGCCGACTCCTGTTGTAAAGCAAGGGAGACGTGGCTCAGCTCTGGGCACACACTCAACAGGTCTACACACACTGAGGGAGAAAGTGTGAACTCATATCCACACCAGTGTCATCCTGCCATCCTGTCTCTCCCTCTGATGTAACTACTGAGTCTAAGCCAGGTCAAAGTAACCATGGCGATGGATCTCCTCCTTAAACAAACTCAGATTGCTCTCAGCCCCTTCTCGTTTGACTGGATCTTGCAGGGTGCAGCCACCCAGGAGCTGCAGAAGGACCTGAGACACGCACTTTCTTTTTCTTCTTCTTCAGTTTCTTCTTCTTTTCCTTGTCACCAATGCCCTCATCGTCGCTGTCGGCGGAGGACAGGGAGCTGTCCAATGAGAGCAGCTTGTGGAGACAGATCAAAACGAGATTTTATCCGTTTCTGAATTTCATTCTGGGAATAATTCAGCTACAGCAAACTCGGAAATGAGGTCCTGACCAAAGCTTTTGGGATACCTGTAGATTTTCGGTGCGACATCCCAAAGGACTCATGTCTCCCTCCGTTTTGGACGGGTCTTTGGGTTCCGGTGCCTCCGCAGGGGCCTGTAGGCTGCGAGGCGGACCCAACGCCGGCTGCCGTGCATCTGCAGCCCTGGCTCCATCAGGAGCTGCGCAGGACAAGCGAGGGGACACAATTACAGACCTTTACTGCATTGATTTTACACAATCTTTGTTTACAGTTAATAGTTGATGATCTGTGTCAGGAGAGAACCTCGCTGAGGGCCTCGCTGACAAAATAATAACCGATAAGAGAAGTTATATTGCTGTGATTGCTTTGACATGGTTTACTTCTGACACAGCCCATAAAACCGCCCGAGGAACCAAGCAGAACAGTCAGGAGCGCCACACCCATGGCAACAGGTAGAAAACGGCCCAAACGTATGCGTTCTGCCTTCTCTCTTTCTCAACATTTGCCAGATTAAACGTCCCTGAATCACAAGTCATTTTCTCTTCAACTGACCATTAAAGACGAAGCAAGCTTTCACAGATTCTCAGTTATCAAAGCAACAGCAGCTCACTTTTTAAATGTTTTTTTTTTAAATAAGGCAACAAACCTTTGAGGACGGATGCCATCGGGTCCAAACTTATCGTCTCTCCACGGCTTTTGAGCTCCACTGACACCAACTTGTCCACACTTATAACAAGGTATGTGTGTGTGTGTGGGTGGGTGGGTGTGTGTGTGTGTGTGTGTGCAAGGAGGAACCTGGTTTTATGGGTGGAGCCATGGGTGAGTCAAAACATTGTAAGAGAGTTCCCTTTCAGCTGGTAATCGAAAGTCAGTCAGATGTGTGATCTGATAGTGACTTTTCAGAAATAATATTAAAATGTCTAAATGTAACATTAAGAGCATGCAAACACATCTCCATAATATCAGTATTTGTGATTAGTGGTTGTTGAAATCTGGATAGTAAAAAAAAAAAAGCAAAAATGTGTAGTCGGTACATTCTGTCCTAAAGGGCAAATATCAGTGCTGGTGGTTATTAAAGCAAAACCTTCTCAACACTAGAGTTACCAATTTGTTCTGATGTGCCTCTAAGTTAAAATATATATTTTCACGTTAAGCAAGAGCCACAAAACAAGCTCCAAACTCATTAAATTGTCGATGTCTTGTGTTAATTTTGATTTTCCAGAAGTCTCTAAAAGCGTTGTTTTCATTTATTTCTCTCCTTTTGTATTACTTCCTGTTTGATGTAGCCCACAAAACGTCACAAAACACGTTTTAAAATCTGATGCAGGACAGCATCTCTTTTGTTTGTCGCTGTCATTTTTTGCAGGCTTGAACAGGCTGATATTTTAATTTGAAAGCAACGAGACACTGCGGCCAGAATCCGCCCGATTATTCAGCTTGTGGGTGGTGTCTGAGTTGAATATCTGGTTTATCTGCACCAGCCGCTCATTCCAGCTTCTCTGTCAACACACACACACACACACACAACACACACTGAATGGATCATGGTTAAAAAGCATTCTATATATAGTCGCTTTCCTGCGCTACTATGCGTGGTGCACACTCATCTCCTGGCTTGCGCGCATTTAGTTGTAGGTGTGAATGAAAACAGCAGTGTCCAAAGCTTCTGTTCTGTTGTCGTTCTGATTTATGTTCCGAAGTGACGTGATTTCATACACTGGTTTAACCAGTATGCTCCACGGCACGGTCAAAAACCGTTTGGCTGCAAAGCGTGCGCGCCCGTGCTGATGAACCCACCGGACTCTAAGACAGGGGTCCCCAACATGTGGCCCACGGGCCACATGCGGCCCGTGAGACCTGTTGGTGTGGCCCGCGGGGCTCTGATTGTGGCCCGCAGGGCACCTCCTGACACCAGAAATGCCTGACATCAAGAAAAAAAAGAAAATGAACCATCTGGCTCCTACAGTAAACGGTGTGTGCCCAGAAACGCGCATCGTCAAGCAAACGTTGGCCTACAGGCTCACAGACGTTGATAATCCTGCAATCAGGGTGCAGTCGTGACATTTTCAGACCCTTCACTTTCCTGCACTTCGCTATATACTGAAATAAAACGTCATTACATATTCTTCTCTCATCAGTCTGCACTCAATGCTCCAGAATGTCAAACTGAAAACTTTTATTTAATTCAATGGTGTTAAAACTAATGCACTAAACTTTTGTGTTGACATATTTTATCTGATCATGATACTGGGACTTGAGTTCTGAGAGATCTGCATTTCTGGAAACTTTCTGACTGCAGTGCACGTTATACTCGTGCATGAGCAATGAACCAATGCTTATGTCAAACCTCTGGGCAACTGGATCCTGACCCAGCATTCAGCACCAAGTGGCAGGAATGTGACCTGGACAGGCTTCCAGGCCTTTGCAGGGCACAAAGTTCACTCACACGCCCAGACAAAGGGGCACTTCAGTTTTCCATCAGCCTGCTGTGAGCAAACCCTGGAGAAAAGCTGTGCAGAGCATGTGCTAAAGCAGAGGAATTACACACAAGAACCCGGAGAAAATGAGCCACAAACTCAATCCATTACAATCTTATTTTATAGACACATTTCTTCACATGTCAGTCGTTATATAATATGATTCTTTGTAGAATCAGACACTAAATGAACCAGCAACTAAACACTTCGTGTGTATATTCAAAATCATAAAAACTTGCATAGCAATTGGCATCATTATCATTGCTGTACAGTTTGTGTGTGTGTGTGTGTGTGTGTGTGTGTGTGTATATATATATATATATATATATATATATATAAAACAGTTTGTGTATTTGCACAGAGACACAACTTCGTCCTTACTTCCGTAGCGCAACAGTTGTGTAAAGTTAGCGTACAAAAACACCGAAGCACTTCCAGGTACTAGATTTAACTTTCGTGATAAGAGGTGAAAATGGGTAAGACGACAAGAACATAATAAATTCATTGAAAAAGAAAAAATGCTGGACAAACAATAAAACACCACCCTCGTATTAAACAGTCGCCCGAGTGGTTTCATTTAAAGGACCTGTAGTTTAAAAACGCAATCAAATTATTTTGAAATCCCAGAGGAAGTCGCGTGTCAAATACGCGCTCGTGCAGCATTCAACAGCAGCGGCTTTTACACGTCTTTGATGTGAAGTATTCTACTTTTAACTAACTTATACTCAACACAGGACATCACTACTGGGACCAGTACAGCTGCAAATGAGAGCCGCTTTCATTTGCCTCATTCGGGGGTTATAACTACCGGTCAGACATGTAGTCCGGAGTCGGATGTCGCCATGCCGAGCCGAGGCGCGACCCCGCCGCCGCTGCGGGCTCTGCTGGCCGCGCTCTGGCTCGCTTCGTGCCGCGGGAACGCTTCCGATGCTCAGCGGCCCGGATGCGACAATGGAAAGGTAAACCGGCTGCGGTTCTTCTCCCACCGCTGTGACGTCCCCGTGGGGCTCGAAAGTCACGGTAATAACCTGCGTGTCGGTGTGTAACAGCTGCGTCTGCAGAGAGACCTTCCTGAAGACGCTCACCGCGACTGTCCGGAGTCCGCCTGGCCAGAGTCTGCCTGGGTAATTATGGACACAAAGCATCATCATCATCATCATCATCACCACCATCATCATCATCATCATCATCAAGTTGGCCTAGTTTCACACCGGTGTATCCGGATGTAATATAACTTTCAATGAGTTTACCAGCTCTGTGTGTGTGTGTGTGTGTGTGTGTGTGTGTGTGTGTGTGTGTGTGTGTGTGTGTGTGTGTGGTTCTCTTGTGACAGAAACATCCTGCAACCATCAGGGTTTATGATCCAGAGGTGAGCAAACTACGAAGCGCTTCGCTTCCTCCAACATGGGAATATAAATAAATAAATGCTCTAAATCAAAAGTCAGTGTTACCAATCAACAGAATCACAATTCAGACATTTGGTGACGTTGCTACATTTTAAATTTTGGTGTAAATGTTGCCTCTAGCACACCTGCTTTTTTCATTAATTGAAAAAGTCTAATGTATTTGGCTTACCTGTGCCAGTACATGTGTTTTCTAGCTTGAACTGATGTTCTCATAAACATCAACACACTGATGGAAATAGAACAGTTATTCTGGCTGCATGATGAGGTTCACAACATTCAAACTGTCCTCTTTTCCCTCCACTTCAGCCAGCCACGCAGGTCTGCATGGATGAGCCCATATACTACAAACACGCCATTCCAAACAGGTAAAGCTGTTCCTCCAGCTCTGATGACACCAGCGCTCAGGGAGACGGTTGAACGTCTGGGATGCTGTAGATGCAGCAGCAGATGCAGCTGATGCTGCAGCAGATGCAGAAGGTGCAGCAGATGCAGCAGCTGATGCAGCTGATGCGTTTGTGTTTGTGTGTTGCAGCGGCGCCTACAGACCTGTGATGGCAGAGAGTGGAGAGTATGTGTACTGCCCTCCTCAACGCTGGCTCAATAACCTGCACGTGAGTCACATGACCGGGCTTTAGCGGGGCGGTTAGAGCACAGAGAACATTTCCAAGCCAATGCTGCGGTGAGCACGTAGCCAGGCCTGCTGAATCGCAGTAAATGAATTTAGGCTACTAAAATCTGGCCTGTCTTCAGTTCTGCAGATCTTCTTGCCACATTTCTCTGTTCTCCTGTGTGTTTCCCAGCACGGAGCCACGGTTGTGCTGCACCACCCCTGCGCTCCTGCCCGTGAGCGGGTGTTTCTGGCGGTCCTGGCCCGCTCCTGCCTCCCACACTACGTCCTCACCTCCCACCCACAACTCAGCGCGGTGAGACCAACCTTTCCGCTCCTGTTCGCGTCCGGGCTAGCCGAAGCAACGTTAGCCAAAGTCCTGCTCACTTTTCAAATGTGACTTGTGAACAGCTGAATTTGCTTTAAATAATGTAAACAGAAGAAAAGGACAGGTTTTTTTTAAGGTGAAAAGGCGTTTTTTCAGCCCGATTTCATGGCTAGCTCTGTGTTTAGCCGGTGGCCTTGGTGTCCTGGGGACGCACGCTGGAGCTGTCCACTCTGGCCTCTCCCGACGTCTGTGACTGGCTGGAGGCCACCAGATCCGCCAGAAAACCATCTGCCGGTGCCCGCGGGAGCAGGAGGTACAACCTGCTGTTGACCCGGTCGTCCGAGGAGCGCGGGCAGCGCCGAGGAGACGGCCCCGCCGCTGAGATGGTCGGAGCTTCTGCGCGTTCACGCCGTTAGCGTGCCGGGTACGTTCCCGCCTTTGCGTCAGCCGCTCAACAGATGTTCGGGTTGGTCCCCAGGAGACGGCGGGGCAGTGCTGCCAGAGGATCCTCTCCTCTTTTCTGGCCGCGAAGGAGGGAGATCTGCGCTCGGGCGTCAGGAGGAAGGCACGGAGGGGACGGAGGGATATCAGGGCCGCCTTTGCAGACGGACGGAGCGACGCTAACTCGAATGAAAACCCCGAGCAGACGGTCAGCGCTCTCCCGGATGTTGTGGGCTCCAGGCAGGCTGACTCTCAGGGCCCCTCTCCCGGGGCCACCGGTGATTTGGCTTCAAATATCTCTGGGGAGACACGCAGGCAAGCGCTCCTGCTAGCAGCAGAGCACCTCCGGCCTGGAGATGAACTCAACCGCACCGACCCTGAAGCGCCGTCCCGATCTGATGAGGGGGACATTGAAGAGGAGCGCGCTGACGAAGGAGCCGCAGAGAACGTTAATGAGCGCGATGAAGAGGGAGATGGCCAGCATCGTCTTCAAACCGGTCGCGACTGTGGCGGGACAGCGGGACGCTGTGAATGCAACAGGGACCCCGTGGCCCGAGCAGGACCCCCCCTGGTGAAGAAGGGATTTCCCAAATCCCCCAGGACGGACGAGGCCGTGTGGGCGGCGGCCGCCTTGGGCTCCCTGCTGGTTCTCCTTGCCCTGGCGGTGCTTCACACGCGCCTGTACCGCCACTGGAGGACCACGCCCAGTCTGTACTGGTACGATCCCCAACAGGACTACGAGAGCGTCGCAGGTGAGGGGACCACTGTCTTCACCGCCGACGCGTGCGCGGTCTGGAGGGCCGAGTTTTAACGTGTGGTGTCTGGCGTGTGTCTCATGCAGACGTGATCCAAAGGAGGCTGCGCATCTCGAAGAGGAGGAGCAGAAGAAGCCGCAGGCAGCGGTGCCTTCTTCTGCCCGGCTCCTCCAGCTCAGATGAACACTGAGACAGCGTGAAGACTAGGCGTCCCTGCCGGGGGGGGGGAGGATGAGTGAAGACGGCAGAAGGAACCTGATCCTCAATAAACGTGTTGGTAACACCTGAGCCAGTGTGTGTTTGAAAGAGGTGAGTCATCATTTCCACCCAGTTAGTCCGGTTCGTTCAGGTTCTGATGTGTGACGTGATGCATCGAGCATGAAAGTAGCCCCACCAGAACCCACTGTGGCGTTGCCAAACAGCCCCGCTGATGGCGATGCGCTGCAGGTGCGTCCGTCACCAGCGAAGACTTGGAACCACGACGCCCCCTGGTGGACAAAATCAGAACCAACACCACGACAACAATCCCGGAATCTACAGAAAACTAACACACACACACACACACGCACGCCATCTTGAAGAAGGAAACACTCAGTATGAAGAGACAGAAGGCATTTGGTTGTTTCACAATTTTATTACAAATGTACAGCTTATGAGTTTCCATTGATTGACCTTTAAAAGTCATCGTTGCTTCTACATTATAGTGTCTCTGATCATCTTCTGTGAAGATAACTCTCCCGCCAACCACCTCCAAAACCTCCGCCTTGTGAAGGGGGACAGCAGTAAAGGTCACAGTGCCAAAGGCCCGGTACCGTGTGGTTCTAATCCCCCCCAACCCCCCACTGTAAATGACACGTCTGAGCCATCTGTTGGAAACGAACCACTTTGGGAGCGCGCACGGATGGAATGGGAAGCAGGAAATGTGTTGGTCGCGAACCTCCGCCCTGTGGCGTTTGGGGGAAGTCTTTGTGGGTTTGTGAAAGTTGTGTTGTGACACAGCGACACTGTGCTTCAGTCTCGTCCTGCTGCCTCAGCCCAAAGGCAAGGCAGCATCTCCCATCTCAGGTTCTTGAACTAAGGCCTGTGGAAGACTACAACTTTCACTGTAAACATACTTCACCCAGCTAGTGTTTAACAAGGGCTATTTGTGCAACTAGAAGCGGGCCGCTCGACACTCAGCTGCAGCCACAGGCGACTGTCCTCTGTACTGGTTTCAACTGGATCTGCATCATGTACAACAACCAGCAACACCACAGCGCAACCGAACCAACAATTAGGCCTAGAGCGGTGTCGAGACCGCAGGCCAGAACGATGATTTGGTAAACGAAAGCCCACGTTAGCTTAAAAAAAATGACACAAATATCTCAAACACGAGTCACTGCAGCAGTCAGTGAAACGGTCCTGTAATCCAGCCAGCCGAAGGAGGACGGTGACGGCGGCCATTAGAGAAAACGACACTCGAGTACACTTTCTCGCTCCGAAGAGTTTGGGAATGGCAAGAGGCAATAAAAAAAAAAAAAAAAAAAAACTCCCGTGTGAATTAATCTCATATATGATGTGATCGATAACAGATGTCGTGCTCAGTAACGCAGACCAGAAGGAAGCAGAGGCAGAACCCATGACCTCAGCTGCAAACAGTCCTCCTGGTACCAGTGAAAGACGTTTAGATCCAATCAGCATCCTTTATCACATTTGTTAAAGGTGGGGGAGGGGTGGGGGGTGGGGGGGAGTGCAGAGGCCCAGAGCTGAGAATGGAACAAAGACATCTGGCCCAGATCAGCAGGTCCCGACAGAGAATCACAAAACACAACATCTGCAGGAGAAGAGATATCCAGTCAAACATGCTCCGCAGAAAAAAAATTTAAAAAAAAACAATCTGTCCGGCGCCCTCTTGTAAAGAGAAACTCTCCCTGTAAAGCCATGCTGCGGGTTAGATTTCCGTGTTGGTTGTTGGCTCTGCTGCTCACCACGAGGCTCATTTAATGGGAGCAGAACAGACCAGCGACCGACAGGTGTCAAAGAAACGCTCCCATTGGCCGATCTCGAGAGGGCTGGCCCCGCATCAGACGCTCCGCTTCAAAGCCCGATCGAGCTCCGAAGCTTTAAACTGAAAGGTTATTAGAGCCAGTCAGAGAAATGATCCTCATTTTGAGCGCCCAGTGCCTCCCGCCTCCCAACCGTTCAATCGCATCCACGACGGTGTTCCCCAGGGACGCGTACTGGACCCACTTATTTTTGACTTTTTTTTCCCTGAATCACAGAATCAAACCGGCAGCTAGGTATTGTGTCTGTTCAACAGCGGCTGAATGAGATGAGCTGACCTCCTGACAGCTGATTAAGGTCATCTGACACGAGCCCGAAGCGGTGTGACGGCGGCCGTCCCGATTCCGAAACGCCCATCCCCCCCCCCACCCGCCGCGCGGGCTCAATGAAACACTGTGCGTTTTCACTTGTAAACGTTTAATCGTGAATCCACATCTTTGTTTTCCTTTAGCCGAGGGATGATCTGAAGGACAGTGAGCCGGAAGCAGCTGCACGTGCACTCTCCCAGTTCCGCTCCCCAAAGGCTGTGCACGTGCAGCGGCTGGAAAACTCCACAGAACAGGCAGACCTTCAACGCGTTCAATAACACCCGGGATGTGCGTGAGAAATTCCCAGCTCATTCCTCATCTCCGCGTGCACGTTTGCTTAAATCCCAAATGAGATCTCCAAAGCTCAGAGTCCTCAATTCCCAAAATGAGAAAACAGTTAATTCAAGAGAACACAGTCAGTCATCGCGATACAAACGAAACAAAATAATCTTAAACGAGAAGTCAGAATTATTCCAGTGTATGTCAGTATTTTTGTGTACTTAGTGGTGCATCGAAGAGGAATAAAATTAAAAAGAAAGTGGTAGTGTTTGGGGTTTCGTCCACCGTGCACGGCCAACGCTGCTGGGGGGTTCACGGTGGCACCTGGGACCCATCTGTCAAAGTCCAGGTTGGCTGCAGCAGCTGGAACATCCGCATATTCGTCTTTCCCGTGTGTGGCGTCACTTCTTCCTTCGTCCTTCTTCCCCTCTTCAATCGTCTCAAAATGGTTTCCGTTCCGTCCGCAGCGATCCCGTCTCTACTGCAGCTCCCCCCCCCCACTGTCTTCCAGTCCTACTCTACCCTTTCACTCCTCTGTTCCTCCGTCCTTTCCTTTTCCTTCCCCATCACTGTTTTTTTTCACGGGTGGTGATGGTGACCAGCTGCTTGGCAGCCTTGGCAATGTCGTAGGCGCACTGTATGACCTGCTGGGTGAGGAGCTGGTAGTCCACCGCGGGGGCCCCCGGCTCGGGCGGGGCCGCCTTGCGGCACTCCACCTGCAGCCGGGAGGCGCTGGAGGCCAGCAGGCGCAGAGAGCAGTGGACCGCATCCAGCGCTGGCCGCTACACGCCAAAAGAGGGG
>BJFM01000024.1:25296-36320 GCA_016586285.1 Arothron firmamentum
GGGGGGGATAAAGGTCAGAGTGGGCGAGGAGGAGATGGAGGAGGATGGCGCTACAGAGATGCATCACCAGGCTGGGTGGAGGTGAAAGAGGAACTTACTTTAGGGAAGAGCGAGGCCATCTCAGTGACAGCAGTGTGGATCTTCTCCGAACACGGAACAAAGCTAGAGGGTTTGGGCTGGTGTTAGTGGGTTTTAGTCACGTGTTTGTCCAGGAGACATTTGCGCTGCGAGTGCTACCTGTCGTGTTTGGACTCCTGAGCAGCCCTGAGCAACTCCTGGATGTTCTTGGTCACCTGTTCGGTTTTCAGGATTACATTCTCCGTGCAAGGCAGGGTGGGGTCCGGTTCTCCTACCTCCCCGCCGCCTCCCTCCTCCGGCTCCCCGCGGCATTCCTCCTCGCTGCTGCGGCCCAAGCTAGCAAGGAAAGAATTAAGGTCCACTTTAATTAACACCTTGGAATGAAGAAAGTTGCTGGCAGGCGCGATAAATACCCAGAGAGGGTTCATCGGTCAAGATTTCCAGTTCCACGTTACCCTAATCAGAGGCAGTGCTGCTCAGTTTCAGGGCTCAAAGAAGCTAAGGGCTCCGCAAAATACCGTTTAAATCATCCAACTGTCCAACTCCCTCAACCTCCAGCACAACACAGGAATTTGTTTCTTTTCTAGGGTTGGCAAGAACATTTCACACTTCACCAGAAAGGCAAGAGGCCAACCCTGCACCAGGGCCCTCTCGCTGCAGCACAACGCTCGCACTCTTCCTCTCTGAACAAACTGGACACACCTTTTTTTGACAAACACTCTCGCTGTGCACAACTAAGAGAAGAGGACTGCACTGCACTGGACTGGACTGGACTGAACTGCACCGGACTGGACTGCACTGGACTGAAGTGGACTGGACTGCAATGGACTAAACTGGACTGGACTGGACTGGACTGGACTGGACTGAACTGCACTGGACTGGACTGCACTGCACTGGACTGGACTGGACTGCAATGGACTAAACTGGACTGGACTGGACTGGACTGGACTGGACTGGACTGGACTGGACTGGACTGAACTGCACTGGACTGGACTGGACTGCAATGGACTGCACTGGACTGGACTGGACTAAACTGGACTGGACTGCACTGGACTGGACTAAACTGGACTGGGCTGCAATGGACTGGACTAAACTGCACTGGACTGGACTGGACTGCACTGGACTGGACTGGACAGAACTGCACTGGACTAGACTGGACTGGACTAAACTGGACTGGACTGCACTGGACTGGACTAAACTGCACTGGACTGGACTGCACTGGACTGGACTGCACTGGACTGGACTGGACTGGACTGGACTGGAGAGAACTGCACTGGACTGAACTGCACTGGACTGGACTGGACTGGACTGGACTGAACTGCACTGGACTGAACTGCACTGGACTAAACTTGACTGGACTGGACTGAACTGCACTGGACTGGACTGGACTGGACTGGAGAGAACTGCACTGGACTAAACTGCACTGGACTAGACTAAACTGAACTGCACTGGACTAAACTGGACTGGACTGGACTAAACTGCACTGGACTGAACTACACTGGACTGAACTGCACTGGACTAAACTGGACTGGACTGAACTGCACTGGACTGGAGAGAACTGCACTGGACTAAACTGCACTGGACTAGACTAAACTGGACTGCACTGGACTGAACTGCACTGGACTAAACTGGACTGGACTGGAGAGAACTGCACTGGACTAAACTGCACTGGACTAGACTAAACTGGACTGCACTGGACTGGACTGGACTGGACTGCCACACCACAGTCCTGCAGTACTTCATGGGAAGGGAGCGCTGCCCAGCACTGAGGGCCCCACATCTTCATACGTTTCAGTAGTTTAATATTTCACTTTTTTTTTGTTCATCTTACATTTTGCCGAAATACCAAATTTTGGGTTTCCATTAGCTGCAGACCACAATCACCAACATTCAAAGAAATAAACGCAGTACATCAGTCCCTGTATAAGGATCTATATAAATATACGAGATGCACCTGTGTGCTTGAAGGAAACCTCAACTTGTAGCAACAACAGAGCTCATTTGATGAACTTCTGCTTTGGTTGTTAACAGGTGATCATAAATATACTCTAAACTATTTCTTTTTTTTCATAATTTAATAAAATTATTTCGCTAGGCTGCTGTTGTTTACACCGAAATGCATTCTGGGTAATGGCCTCATGCAGTCTTATTTATATCTAGTCAACAGTACAGGTGTACAATAGCGCGATGTCTTCTGTTGTGTTCAACCTGAAAGCAACAGGTTCAGGTTAAAGATGCTGATGAAAACGAGGGCGATCAGGTGGGCGATCAGGTGGGCGATCGGGTGGGCGGGAAGGCGACGGCGGGACAAAATCACCGGTTTACCGAAGTGAAACCCAGGCAGGTCAAAGCACTAGCCTGTGATCGCAGGTATTACCAAACAAACGCTGTTTGTCCTGCAGAACAGCTTCCAAAACGAGTCCTTCACAGCGTCCCACCATGACTCATTGTTGCTTCAGGTGTTTTCCTGCAGTATAATGACTATATACCATTTTACTTTCATTGTTTCACAATTTTGTGCCTATCAGTGCTGTTTTAAGTGTTTTATACCTTTTGTATAATGAAAACATTTCACACACTATTTATTTGGGCCCTGAAAAAGTGTTTTAGACTCTTCTGCAGGATTCTACACACACCCACTGTGGGGTATATCCAACATATTTGTGTATATAAAATATAAAATTAGACAATAAGAAACTAAAATGTATCCATCCTTGTCTCAAGCTCTGCCAGCCCTCTTCTTCTAAGCTTGACAAAAACGTCCCAGAATGCATTGTGCAGACAAATGGTCCACAAGTTTAAAAAAAAAAACTGAGCGGAACTTTTGTGAATTAGAGTCAAAGATAAAGATAATCACATCCATCTCTATCAATGTCTATCTCTCCATATACATCCTTTCATCACCTGTCAATCATGCTAATAATTCCAGTAAAACCGTAGCCATAATAGCCGTTGCTCCAAGGCCCTACCTTAACGAGACATCGTATGTTTGCGTGTTGTCGTAGTCGCTGTCGTTGCCGCTGCTGTGCTTCTCCAGTTTAGGTGCCTGTGAGACAAAATGACAACTTGATCAGCCATCACAGCCCCTAACCAGCCCGCCAAGGTAATTAGCGACTAAGATAAATTCAGAGAATTGATTTTTTGGGGGGGTTTTTTGTGCGATACAAAGTTGGGATTTGGCTAAAATGCCTGCCTACAGATCTTTAGGTGTAAATTAGGCAGAGAAATAATACTATTCTAATTAACAATCACTGGGATCAAAGACAAGCCAAGGTCAAAGAGGACGTCTGCAGGGTTTAAGCTCTAAGTCACTGAATCTGCTGGATCTGCTGGAGGACGCTACCAAGGAAGGCACAGTTGTTTACAGTCCAGGAAAATGGCTGGGCCGTGGGTGGACAGTGGTCAGGAAAGCCCCCACCTTCGCATCCGAAACTCGGAAAATGCAGCGAGACATTCCGCTGCTTTTGTGATGAATTTATTATTTATGGGAAGCATCGGGGACAGAGACACAACAGCTGGGAAGCGCTGACTTCCAGCAGCGCAGCAGGTGGTGGTCCAAAGTGGGGCTGGACCACTCTACCCAGGAGGGAGGGACACGTACGGTGAGCGCATCACGGTCCTGGCATACATATCTGAGCGGGGCAGGAGGAGGAGGAGGAGGAGGCGAAGGAGGCGAAGGAGGCCACAAACACATTACTGCAGTCCACTGAGGCAGTTTTCTACCGGTAAGGAGGCCAGAGCTAGTGTCCTTCTGTAGGGAAGGATCAGAGCTGGGAGGAAGGGTGGAGTTCTCCTCCACCGGTCAGCATTTACCGACTGTGACTGACTGGCGCGGGAACAAGTGAGCTCATGGGAGGAAGACATCCACTCTCCAGAGTGTAGAGAGAGAGAGAGTTTCCACAGGAACCAGCCATCTTTCCTGTTTCCTAGCGGTGGGTGCAGAGCAATCCCCACTCAGGCCTGATGGACACACAGTAACCCACTGGAAGAGATCGGGACCGTCGACGGAGTGAAAAGAGCCCTGGGTTTAAAAGGGGAGCAGATCTGAAAGCCCCACCAGAGCAACACGGTTTAGGAATGTCATTTAGAATGTTACTTTTTTTTTTAAATTAATCAAGCAATAAAAACAGCCCGGTTAATATGACAGCCCTGCTGAAGAACAGATGTGTCATTAACAAAATTCCAGATGCTAACTGCTGATCTTCCCTTAAAAGTGGTGAAAATGCCCAAGAATTAGAGGCATAACAGCGTTGGAATTAAAACTGGATACTGACCAAGTATCGGCCCATCTCTGTAGATCCAGACAGATGCTGACTGCCATATGGTGCCGGAGCCCCCGTGCTGCCCTTCCTTACCTGTGAAGAAGGGATAAGGGAGTGAAGGAGGAGACCAAAAGAGGAAGGGAAGCAGAGAGGAAAAATGGACGGAAGGGGAGGGGTAAAAGATGGACACAGAAAATAATATCTCGCAGTAAAGGAAAGTGGCACAGATGGTGTTGATTGTCAGCAGCATCACTTTCCCTCACCGACCACTTCACAGAAGCAGATCCCGTTTACCCTGATCGGAAACGCAGCTCAAGCAAACGGAGCCGAAGAGCGAATGTCTCACACGTCGAAGCAAAACTAAGCTTACGCTGCACACTTCACACCAAAGCCTCCACTATCGAAACGCTAACGCTAAAATGGCGCGAGCTCAGCGTGAGAACGTGGAGAACAAAGCAGGGACAGACAAAATGCTTACATCCAAAAGCTGCACTGCAGACAGAGATGTGAAGAGACAGAGAGAAAACAGACAGTTAATTCTCTGGGGACGGACGGGAGGGAGTGGACACGCGGCTCCACGCTCACACCAGGGCGGAGGTGGGTTAGTAACTTTATCGCTGCGTGGACCAGCGTCCACTGTGTGGGCCAGCGTCCACTGTGTGGACCCGCGTCCACTCGTTTCGATCATAGATTAATCAGACCTGCCTGAGGGGACAAAAAAGGTGCAGAAACGCTGGTAGGAAATTAAGTGAGCCGCTTCGCGATGCTTAAAGGACCTAACACAGACGTGGGGGGGGGGCTCTCAAGTCGCGTTTCAATGGGAGACATAACCCTCTCGAAGAGAAAGAGCAGAACGCGGAGATAAAGACCGGGAAAAAGAAAGATCAGAAATGGCCAACAAGAGAAGAGCAAAGGAAGGGTCTGGCGGAGTTCTAACTTACACTGGGAGTGTTGAGGGGCTGTAGGCGGGCTGCTAGAGAGTCCAGGGCTGGGGGACCGTGGGCCATGGGGCCGGGGGGCGCCCCTGGCTCGTACATGGAGAAGGCCTGGCGGTCTCGCCGGGGATGGGAGTAGGGGCTGCCTGAAGAGGAACCCGACAGTCCCGGAGGATCTGTTCCCGGCCCAAAGATGCCCAAAACCCCTTGGCTTATTCCTCCTCTTATTCCAACCCCTGGCCATTGGCCCGCTCCCCCTCCTCCATTACCAGGTCCCCCGACCCCGTGGCACACCGTGCCCCCAGCCTGCTGGCCTCCTTGCAGTACACTGTTCTCTGTCTGCATCCGCGTTATCTACAGGAGAGGAGGGGGTGGGGGGGAGGGGGGGGGGATTAGGGGAGGATGAGAGGATGTAGGGAGGGACAGAGGAGGTTAAAAGGGAGGGAGGGTGTCAACTGGATGGTCATTGATAAGCATTCACAAACACAGATACAGCATTGAGGATCAGACGTATTGGCCCAACTCGGTACTGGGGAGGGAGGAGATGTCTAAGCAAGACACCTACAATACGGCGGGTCAGGCCTTGGTACCGAGGCGGAAGGATACATACCTGCACATACAGACCAAGCGCATTCCTTCTCCTTTATCACACCGCCACTTCAAACGTGAATCAACAGACGGACGACTCACGTGCGCTGAATTTGTTTCCGACTGTATTTGAATTTCAGCGCAAAAGTATTTGCTGTGTGCGGGAGCTACCTACAGGTACAGGTGATTTCCCTGAGCTCCTCATAACTCCTGTCTCAAGTACAACAACAAAAAAAATGAAGGGATGGATAAGATGGCACAAGTGAGGGCATGAATATGAGCAACAGTGACAAAAAAAATAAAAAAATAAAAAAATTACAATGGATGACATGAACACCGTGACGTGGTTGGTGGGTTTCTCTGAAATAAAACGTGCAGGTTGGAGCCCACGGACTTTGCCTGCAGCCACCTTCTGCTGCTGCTTGTTTGTGCACGTCGCTCCGCGTCTCAGAGATGACTTCATCAGAAGCTGCAGCAGGATATTTCGGGGATGTTACTGCTCTGCCCTGCTCAGCACCAATGTTGCTCTTAAAAGCTGAGAATCCATCTTTTTCTGTTTCTTCCAGCAGTCACACCAGTAAACACCAGTAAGGCCAGAGCGCCGACATGCACACGCGTCCATGTCAAAACGTCGCCTCCACCACATTTGACGTATGACGCGGCAAATTAGCCCAAAGTTGTTTCCATTTTCTCATTTTTTTGTTTCCAACAGGCTGACAGATCTATGACCTTACTGGTCCAAACTGGTTCCAGAACACGAGAGGCTTTCAAAGCAACACGTGATCGGACGTTACTGGAAGTTACCAGCAGATTGCACCTTTTCCAAAGCCCGTTCTTGACAGACTTTGGCAATAACACACTTGAGATCACACCCTCTAGATGTCCATCTAGACCGATTATCACACACCCACTCACTCGTCTGCTTATTATTATTATTATTATTATTATTATTATTATTATTATTATTATTATTGCATATTCTGGAATTCTTGTTGACAGCTTCAGGTTCAGAGTATTCTCAACCTGAGAATAACTGCAGATATTTTATTTTATTATTTTTTATATACTAATTAATAAACATGGTTTTATTTTTTAACTGAAAGGGGAACTTGGATAAACACCCAGAGGCTCTGGCTGACTGACTGCGGAGGAGGCGAGCTAAAGTGGGAGTTTAGGCATAAAGTTTAGCTGCAGAAACAAACTGCACAAATAAAATGATTCATACTTTCATTTTGTTTAACAGCGCTCTGTCCAGAAATGGAGTTTCACTCCCTTTTTAAATCCAGGCTGTGTTTAATTTACAGACTGGTCGCATTAATCTTTTGATGAGGAAATTTACTTGGAAGTCAAACTGGCCAAATATATATTTTGAAGAAGGAAAAAGTGTCTGCGTGTCCTTTTGACTGTTGTTTTATCTATTCTGTCCATACCTCCTTCTGCAGACGCCGGAGCTCCTCGCTTAGGTTGTTGTTCACTTTCATCAGCTGCTGCACTTTGGCTTCTGAAGAAGCCAGGGCCTTCTTCACCTCCAGGTACTCCTGCAGGGTGATGGGGCCATCCGACAAGTCTGACGAGTCCATGCTCTGTGACACGGCAGTGGGGGAGGGGGGGAGACGAATCAGGCTGTTCTCGTGTAAATTATTAATGGAGGAAATTAAACCTTTAAATCTGACACTGCGGGAGGGAACATACGGTCAAGGATGTGAATGAAACAAATCCATCCCTCATTTGCACCAAACTGCTGAACAACAGAGCAACTAAGCAAAATATTGCCTGTCACCATGTCTGTATGAGCGATGCATAGCTAATGAGAACCTAGATTAGCTTTGAATGTCGCCTAGCTCATGGGCCACATAATCCAAGCGTTGGGGGTCATGTTAACGTGGACGGTTGCACACGGAGGTGCACTGGCTTGCAAGCATGAGCAGCGGTTAACCTTTGCGCGGTTGCTGCGCTGCGTGTTGTTGTTCTGGGCGGTCAGTTCGCTGTCTGTGTCCTCATCCGAGGCGACGCTGTCGTAGTCGTGCTGGTCGTCGTCGTCAAGGCCCAGATCTAAAGGATCTAAACAGGTTGATTTTTGTTATACTTTTCAGCCCAGAATAATTCAGCATGCACTGAAGCACCAATCAAGAGAAACGCACCGTATCTTTCAATGACAAAGGCGTGGATTACAAGGAATGCTTTTCAGTATTATTTAGGACCCTAAAGTCAAGCCTGGGTGTCTCCCCAGTCTTACCGATGGGGCTGCTCAGACCCTTCCCCTGCTGTCTCCTTTTCGCATCACTCAGAATGTCAATGATGAGCGTGGCGAACTCCCGGGCATTGAAACGGGCCAGCTTCTGACGTCCCTAAGAGCGGAGAAAGAAAAATGAATTACACTGACACTATTCATAGTATTATTAAATCATATTTAGTATATTTCTGCATCACACGTACAAGTGGAGATACGCAGCAAGAAAAGAAACGCACAGATTTGAAGCAGGTTGGATGGAGTTCCAAGCTTTGTTTGTATTTTTCCCCCTAAAAGAGTCACTTTTTTATTGTTTTCTGAAGATGTTGACTCCTCACTTTAAATATACTTTTTTTAATTTAACAGAGGGTTATTTATTTGCGGCTCTGTTTGCACTTTTCAATATATTTTATTTTGAGGGTTCTGCTTTCTTTAATCTGAAAAACAGGAAATAAGCTTATTTGCCTGGGTGTACAATTATTTATGGCATAATAGCCAGTTGTTCACCGTATACTGTTAGTCTGTTTACTCTGTTTGAAAATTGCCAATTAATATTACTGAAAGCATATGAAAAAGTATAGAGGTCCTACCCTAGAAGGGATAAGTTGGACTTTGGATCGGACCTTTAGTTGGAGGATATTTAATTAAGTGGACCTCAGTGATATTCAGCTAAACACCCCTGGTATTGCATGATTGTGTTTAAAACCAGGAATACAGTGAGGTAAGAAAAGTGGGAAAAGAAAAGTACGAGAGAGAGAAAAACGCTAATGGATTCCATCTATATTCCTAAATGTAGACAATGTAATAGTCGAAAATCTAATGACGGAAGAGATCTAATCTCATCAGGGCGTCTACGTTTTGTCTCACCTGATTGCGAGTGGCAGAGTACTCAGGGTTGACGGGGAGGAAGGGCACTGCACTGCGTTCTGTCACTAGGGTGCTGTGGTTCTGGGTGGTGAGCCAGACTGTAGGAGAACAACACCAGGAATCACTGTGTGTTTGTCTGAGTTGCGCATTCAGACATGTCACACATAGGACTCCTCGCTCCCTACACGTGCACGCTGACATACGGAAAGCCCAAAATATGCGCCGGCTGTTAAAGTTCAAGAGTGAATCCCACTAATGTGACTGTAGACTCAGTAATTTAATTCTTTGTGTGGTTTTCTAGGCGTAACTGATCATGAAGGAAATAGCGATAACCTGAAATAACGTCGTTATTATCTCGCTCTGCCCTTTAATTCAACTCTGACGTCAACTTGTTTCCACCAACTCTGCACTTCTGCATTCTGCACTTTTTTTCCAGGCGCTTTATTTCTCCGTTCTTTTCTCCCGCGTGATTAACGGGGAAGTGTTTGTCCTCATTTGCTTCGACATCTGCTAATAATGAGGCAGAACGGGGCTCACCGGCATCGTTTTCTCTGCGATCCACCTCGTCATAAACGTCCATTGCCAGCTCCTCGAACAGCCGATTGTTGAGCTGCAACACACAAACAAATTTACCAGATCAATCCAAATTAATCAGAAAAAAAAATAAAAGAACTTGCAGCTGATGTCCTTGCACCTTAGACATTTTGCAAGAATTGTGTGGTTGTCACAGCAACCAGATTTCTCACCGGTTTTAGTTTGCTCGTTTATTTTTTAACATTTCCACACTACAAAAAAAATACTACAGTAACCATGAAACTGAGTTTCGACTGAGCAGCACAACTTAGAAATGCGCACCCAAATACTGGCATCAGCCGTGCAAACAGGGCAAGGTGCAAGGCAAAATAACAGAAGCAAACTGCACCTCTTTCTGGCCCCGCTCTTTATTTCTATGCACAAAGTTTTCATTTAAATCTCACAACACGGCCAAACTCACTGCTTGAAGCTTCTTCTTGGCAGCCTTTGCCAATTCAGACAGGTCCAAACTACAATACACAGAAGAAAAGAGTTATACAGACGCTACAATAGAATAAAGAAACTGAGGGGGAGGTAGGAACAAAGACATGCATATGGAGAGAAGATAAACAGGGAGGAGGAGGCAGGACGGGTGCTGAGTGGCGTACATTAAGAACACATGGATTTGGTGGAATGCAGGGTGCAGTTTTTGCTGTTAAATATTTTAAAACACCAGCATACATGAGGGTGGGTTATTTATATCGTTGTCAAGTGTTTCCAATTTAATTACAAATCAGAAAAAGTGTGAAAATGCCTATTTCTGGTGTAATGACACGCTATTAAAATAGTGCAATAATATCACAAACACACACACACACACACACACGAGCTGACACAATGCTGAGGTTTAGCAACGTGTGGCTAAAGGTAAACACGGGGATGACGAACAAATGTAGGTGGAAAAATTGTCTGCAAACTACCATCAAACTTTGTGTGTGCACAGAAGATAACATAGTCTGCGGTGGGTCTGTACAAAGAGGTGAAAGAAGCCATTATGGAATCATTAAATGTGTGGCACGAGTGCGGCGGTGGAGTTCCAGAGCGACAAATCACTAGTTTCCTCTGGAACTAACAATTCAAACTTCCGTATCTAAGGAGCGTCGCCGTTTAAAACGACTCCAACTAGGCGCTTGTTGCTGCCGTGGAGCCTTTTCTGCAGGTGTTTCTCTCTCCTGCAGAAGCTGAGCCGTCTGCGGAGCCTCCATTTAATTTGGATTTTCAGGCTGCGGTCAACATCTGCTATTAATCAAGGACTGATTCCTCTTGCAGCCTGCTTTACGCATCACTTTCTGGGTGACTGGTGTTAGGCTCTCACTAACAGGGCTCGTTAGTCCGCTCGTGTCGCCTCCATTTAAATGTAGCGGATAAGCTAAACCCGAACGAACCGAGAACTAATCGCCACTCCTGCTGCACGTTTTCAGAATCATCAAGTACAATTAGTTGTTTAGTTTATTTGGGACCTGCGTAGGGGGTGGGGGTGGGGGGGGGGGG
>BJFM01000024.1:45569-57641 GCA_016586285.1 Arothron firmamentum
GTGTGTGTGTGTGTGTGTGTGTGTGTGTGTGTGTGTGTGTGTGTGTGTGTGTGTGTGTGTGTGTGTGTGTGTGTGTTGTAGCCAAAGCTTGATCTTGGTGAGCAACTGGACCTGGTTAAGATTCTAGGAGATGTTTCGCCTGGTCTCCAGAAGGCTTCTTCAGAGTCAGCTGATCTTTAAGCAGCTTAGCTATTTCAGCTAACAGCTAGCTCAGAACCAAAAAAAAAAAAAAAAAAATAGAAATTTGGAGAAGAGGCAAAACCAAATCCAGCTGAGATGGATAACTCTGGATAACCAGAACCTGGATGAACGCGAACCTACACAGACGTTGCGTGTTCTTGTACTTGAATTGTAGTAATGTTTGTTTTAATTGTGTCTATTGGGTCCTACAACTCCTCCCTATATGCGGATGGTATGTCGCATCTTGGGTGTCGGGGGGTTGTCCGCATGATGGGTGGCCCTTTGGGCTGCTCTGCCCTACGGGGGGGTCATTGGGTGTTCTGTCTACCTGTGCCGCTTGTGGCCCGCAGCCTGGATCGGACCGCCAGGGCGGGGTTCCAGGTAGCAGACTGACACACACACACACATTACACACAGACGTACATCCTCACTAACACGAACACACAACTTCTACATGTACAAATACATACACCAACCAGACTTGGGACACAGTGGAAGCGGGACCTGTCTTCTAGAGGACGACAGTGCCGCTCGAATCCAGATTTTGTTGATTGTGGGTGTTTGTTTTCAGTGTTGCTGTCTGAATTTCTTTGTTCAATATTAACATTATGTGCTGTTATGGTTATATAACATACAATATCTGCGTACATATATAGGGGTATGTATACACATGTCTGCGTGTCTCTATGTGCATACGTTTATATAAGAATGAATATGTATTGTTGATCTGCCCAGTGTCTCTTTTTTCTTTTGTTTTCTTTCTTTTTATTCTTTCTTTCTTAGTTTCTAAGTTGTTAATAATAATAATAATAATAATAATAATAATAATAATAATAATAATAATAATAATAATAATAATAATACCTTTAATTTGAAAGCGCTTTTCAAGACACTCAAGGACGCCGTACATCGTTAAAAAAAAAAAGAATAAAAGCAACAAAACATTACAATCAGCAATAAAATAATAAAATCAGTGACACAGATAACAATGTTGTTGGTTGTTTTGGTTGTTGTTAAAGTTGTTGCTTCTAATGTTGTTTGCTATGGGGTTTTTTTGTTTGTTTGTTTTGTTTTAGTTGTTTTGCAGTGACTGTTTGTTAATCTGTGCATTTCCTTGCAGTCAGGCCCAACAGTCATTTCTGAAATTTATTTTTACTATTCATCATAAAGCACATCTAGTTTTTAAAAAAACACAGAGACTCCTCTCCATCAACTCCGTTCAACATGCGATGCATTTTCTATTATCTTGAGTATGAGTTGGTGATGCATTTATTTCATTCACGGACTCCGCAGATGCTGTTTTCATGGCTCCGTACCAGCAGGCCGAATGAAATCATGGACCGGAGGAATAGGTATTGAAGGAAGATGGAAGAAATGCTGCTGCAAATGTAGGATAGCATCCCAGAAAACTGTTCCCCTCATGGGTCCAACCAAAGGTCTTTGAGATATCTGCTCAGCCGGCCAACGACGGCTCTCCGTGGATCTGATATCTGCCTTCTTAGACGACTGGTGGTAGCACGACAGACGTCAAAGGGGCATCTTTGGTCCTGTCGGCCATGAGTGTGCTGCTTTCTTTAGCGATTTCACGCGTGTGTCCCAGACAATTCAGTCCAAATCACGGTTAAGTCAGAGCGCGTGTTTAAGGTTTGAATGAGGGGTCGGCTTGGTCCTTATGTCGGCCTTCATCTACTCTGTGTGGACCATGTTTATACAGCGGGAGGAAGGGAGCAGAGGGGACAAAAAAGATGCCTGCTACCACATATAGAGATAGCCATGAATAATGCAGTGATGTAGAGATGAGCGATACGGGACTCCTGCAGTGCTGACCCTGGGCAAGGCTCTCGCCCCCTTCTGCTGCTCTAATGCTTTCTTCTATAAGTCATAAACTCGCAGCTTCTTTGATTTTGTCATTTCGTCGTCATCACTGGACTTTATCTATCTATCTATCTAGAGCGGTTGGATAAGGATCCTTGTTGTCCTGCGGAGACCACAAGATGTGGCCATGTCCTCCAGGGAGGGCAGGGGCCAGCGGGGGATGCTCGAAGCCTGCTGGTTCTGCTTCCTGTTGTGGACTAATAGAAAGTCCTCAGCAGTCATTGCTGGGCCTTCTTTACCTCCGTCAGTGTGTTGATAGAGGGAGAGCTGCTACAACCTGCAAAATGAGGTTTAGTAGCACTGTAATACTACCCAGCTCATCCAGCGATCACCCACCCGTCCCCACTCACTAGGACACACAACACAGGGTTGGGGGGTCGGTACTCTGCAGGTGGATTAGAGACTGGGGGTGCTTCCCTCCGATTCCCTACATTGCCATCTGCCCATCAATTTTAATTACACTTCAGGCATTTAGGATCTTGGGGGAGAGGGTGGTGGGATGTACTGTGGGTGCTTGGTTTTCTCTGGTGGGTTGGGGAGGTCTAGTTTTGGAGCTTAGACCCACAAGGACCCTTGCACGCCACCATCTTATCATGAACGCTCTGCAGCAGCTCCTCTATATTTCCGCATTGCATTTCTCCCTAAAAAGCATAACACAACATTGCCACACTTAGGATGTTCAAGAAAACCGGAGAAGGTCCTCGAAATCCTGAATGCTGTGGAAATCAGGCGCCAAGCCTTTGCTAACCTCAGCCTGATCGGCGAATCCCCGTGGGCTGCAACACTACACCCTTGGATAGCGATTAAGCCGATTTGTGCTGATGTGCTTCTTTGACTTGCGAGAGTTAATTGGACAATTTCGGCACAGGAAGCAACTCAACGCTGTAATCGCCAAATTCAGAGTGGCTTCAGGACCTTGGATTTATGGCGGGTACAGACCTATCGGATGATTTCAGACAGACATCACGGAAATTTCATGGAAACACTGAGGCAATCTCAAGAGTTTCCACCCTTTTTGATGGGAGTAATCTTCAAAAGCTTTGATCTTCAGTGATGTCCTGCAAGTCTGAACACCGATAATTGTCCATAGCTGCTGCGTAGATGTTGCATTGTCCTGCAGAAGCTTTTACTCACTGCACACGTTGTGTTGTGTTTGGACGGGTTGGAGCTACCTTTAGCTACTTTTAGCTGCGCAGGCTGTTCTGCAGTAGGTGAGAAGGAGCTTGAGAGGGGGGTCAGGTTGTGTGGGGTGTGTGTTGAGTTTTGAGAGACCCCGACCTCTTCTGCTGCCCAGTTCTAATAGCGCGAGACCCCTCTGACTCTGGATCAGTCCCATGTCGTTGAACTGATTTCTTACCGCATTAATAAATGATAAATCAGCAGAACAACCGGCACAAGATAACAATGATCAGAAAGGGATATACCATATATGATATACCAGTTTAGCTAAGTTGTTGCAATTGCAAGACAGTTGAATTTAAGTTCAACTTTTTTGTTACATTAAGAAAACTGCATTTGACTTAAATTAGCGACAGCAGAATTAGCAGTAAAGTTCACTAAATCTACAACAAAATAGCTGGATTTTGCTTCATTTTCAATTTTCTTAATGTGTTTGGCTTCAGTTAATATTTCCTTTCACAAGTGAATTCCATTTAACTGTATTCCGTTGAAACTTTGTATACGAGCCAATAAAAAAATCTGTAAATTTATTATCACGTCTCTTATGTTGACAGTTAAAGGGATGATGCAGTTGTGTTACATTCATGTGTAGCAATGCATTGCTGCTCTCAGTTTCTCTTTTTCTCAACCTTTTACTCCTTCTTTTTCTCTTCCAGATGGATTTAGAGTGTCTGGACCCCAGAGGTCGGACACCTCTGCATCTGGCCGTCACCCTTGGACACCTGGATTGTGCCAGGCTCCTCCTGCAGCAGGGAGCGGATGTTGGCAAACAGAACCACAACGGCTGGACTGGTGAGTGTGTCACTCTACACACTCACAAAGCGTTTGTTGCCCCAGAAGAGACGTTTCAGGTCACCATTTATGTGCCGTCTTTGAAATTAGTCCACAACCCAATTTACCCCACGGTTCCAGAGACCCAGGCCATTGAAATCAAAATGGCGGCCGAGGCTTTTATGCAATAAATAAACGTGGAGGAAGAATCTTTCCTTCCAGGGAAGCCAGAGTACTCGGCCCGCGCCTCGTCCTCTTTGGCTAGGTCATCCACTTTTCCCTTTAATTCCACCCCTTCCACATATTTTTTGGGCGTTTGGGTCCAAACACTCATCAATCCTGTTTTATTACGCTGATTTACAGCCCAATAGTATGTTCCCGTGATGGTTTTTTAGGAAAAAGAAATATGAAAGTCTTCTCAGATCATCTTCGCGTTTGAACATCGCACTATTTTCGTAAGCAGCCAAGCCGTGGCAGGCCTTCTCTCTTGATGTTGATTAAAATTCATGGCCTGCTTTTTCCATGACGCAGTTTGCCTTTCATTTATTTCTACTCTTTGCTGTCAAACTACAGAGCTCATTCCAAGTCTTTGCTGCTATTCTGATTTTGTTTTTAAATATAGCACCGCGCCACCGTAGCTAATAATAGCCTGACACAACTTTGACAAAAAATAACAACAAGTAAGGTCAAGAGGGAGCAGAGCAGTGTCAAAGGTCAAAAACGTAGACGTAAACGGTAGACGTTTACCCTGACCTCCGGGATCTCTGCGCTGCACGCTGGTTTCTGAGGGAAAACGTGTTTTCCACCGAGCAGCATCGGTGGAAACGTGAGGAGGTTTTAGTTTTGATAACAGCGAGGAGGAAGCGTATTGGCTTCGAAAACGGGCAGATTTCTGCGGAGTTCCGGATGCCAGGTGCCGCTTCACAGTTGTTCTGGTGACCGGAGAGATGCAAAATTTCTAAAATGAAGCCGTTGTTGCAAAATGTCGCAATCCCGGTCCATGTGGCGGACGGCGGTGGCAGGAAACGAGGGGCACGAATGGGAAATATGTATCTGTCCAATAAAAATGTCTCGATTGTCAATTTTACACCCTCTGAGTGGGTATGTGCGACTTTAAATAGCAAACTTAAAGCTCCCAGAAGATGAATAAAAGCTAAAATACAAAACGTAATATGTTATTATTGAAAAATCCCTGTTTAAAGTAAAACCCAATGAGTTCTTGGAAGGAAACCTCTTGACCCATTTACTGTCTGCTAATAGGATTAACTGTATTTGTAAAATTAGGCCTCCACAATTTGGCTCAGTGGCAAAGCTGAAGCATGACCACTGCGTAAATAACGTAAAGACGCATAAAAACATCAATACCGTAGCCGTTTTGGACCGAAATGAAGTTGTTGAAAGAGGGTAAACGGCAGTAATGGGTCACGCCAGATTTTCCTGGGTTCTGCTTTCGTTTCTGCCCCCTCACATTTCTCCTGTTCATTCATTTTAAATGAGTGTTGAATCATTGATTTTGCCCTCTGTCTTCGTGCAGTTCTCCAGGAGGCGGTGAGCGCCAGAGATCCAGAGATGGTGCGTCTTGTTCTTCGTTACCGTGACTACCAGAGGACTGCCAAGAGGCTAGCCAGCATCCCAGTACTGCTGGAGCGACTGCGCCAAGTGCGATTTTATACTCGTACTTATTTACACACACACACACACACACACACACGCACACACGCACGCGCACACACACGCACACACACACACTTTGCAGCTTGTTGTGTGACCCTGTGCAGGGTGTAGCCTGATGGAGCTCCACAGAAGTGTCACAACGGTGCAGACTGCAGGCAGCTGATCGGTCTGCGCCGTCACCGTGCGCTCCCTCGTGCGCTCCGGCGGCGTCGCGTGTCACGCCAACCTGCCGACACGCGCACTCCCGGCAGCTTCACGCTCCACAGCAGGAGAGGAAAGAGATCGCGGAAACACATCGCGACCCAGTGGAAAGGCGGGAGGTGGACAGTGTCTGCAAGTCCAGGAGGAGTTATTTCATCCTTCCTCTCTTCTCTTTCTTCCAGGCCCAGGACTTCTATGTGGAGATGAAATGGGAGTTCACCAGCTGGGGTGATTACAGTCTTTGCATCGCCAATAAAAGCAACCAATTAAGCTAACAAAATGTCCTCCCAGTTGTTCTGAGTTTAGAGTCATTAAGGGGGCGTCCTGCTCCTCCCGTCTTCCCGTAGCTGGGACTGACTGGACCTCTGACTCTGTCTGCTGCATGTGGGTGTAGGTTTCCCATGAACCCCGTCTGCAGCGCCCCAGCACATGCTGGTCTCGTTCAGGGAGCTTTAAAATGAGCCTCTCTGCTCCTGTAGCGTATTTATCCGTTTGCCTGGGTGTGTTTGCCCGTCAGTGCCCCTGGTGTCTCGGATCTGCCCCAGCGACACCTGCCGAGTCTGGAAAAGTGGCCAGTGTCTCCGTGTTGACACCACCCTGATGGGATTTGAGCAGATGACCTGGCAGAGGGGAAACCGGAGCATAATTTTCAGAGGAAAAGGTTAGAGGTCAAACACCGTGCAGGTGTGCTGATACATTTTGGGTTCTTTAATCAACCTTGTGCTTTATCCTGTTTTCTTTATTGACTGAATTTACTGAATTTTAAAGGAATTATTGAGTATTTACATTTTTTTTTATGTCTTACGGAAAAAGGAAGAAAAATCACTGCAAATGTCTCAGACTCTGATAAACCACGAGTCCTGTTTTTCTGAGCTTTAGAGGTGTTTGTCGATAGATCTTGGGACGAGCTGCAACGGTGTGTTTTTGCCGCCTGCTGGTAGTTTACTCCACTAACGTAACAGTGTAGAATTACCTCCTCGTTTTCTCACCGTTTAATCTTCTCAACATGTCCGTCTTGCTCCTCAGACTCCGCTGCGGAGGTGATGGAGGTGGACCACGACAGGCAGCTGGTGTTCTGCGAGACCCTGTGCATCCCGTCTCTCGCGGCTCTCTCGCACGGCTGCGTGCATCGCGACGCCAACAGCGTCGCCGCCGTCAGTCAGGGCCTTCTGGGGACGACGCACCCTAGCGACGAGCAGGTAGCGGCACGGCTGGCCGCGCCTGTGGTCACCACCCAGCTGGACACCCGAAACATCGCCTTCGAGAGGTCAGAATCGTCACGATCGTGCAAGAAATAGCAATGCAGCACCTTCTACTTCTGCTCAGTAAAAACGTCATTTTATTATATTTTTTTTCCTTTTTAAAGTTTCTAAACTGTTTCATCAACACCAAGATCTTGGAGAGTTTGGAGTGTTTAGTCTGAAAATATTTTAAATTGTCTATAAACTGTGAGTTTTGGTCAAAAGTTTTCCTTTTAACCTGACTAAAAAAAAAACGACTTACATATACACTCCTTGTTGAAAGTGGGAGGATGCCATCTTTGAGGAGATACTCGCTCATGCTTGTTTAGCTACACTACAGAACCTGAAAGCACCATGGGATTGCAACAATAAATGCCAGAATCCTTTAAAATATGACTTTTTTGTGCCAATTTTTGTGGGGTTTTGAAAATGCAAAAGGTCCCAACTGGGATCATTTTATGATGATAGTAATAAGAAGAAGAAGAAGAAGAACAGGGTCCTTGCTGGACCTCGTCCACACTCGGGCCATAACTATACACGTATAGTTATAAGTTAGAATTTCCCTATAGTTTCTACCCCCAGTAGCGGGACGGCCTGGAGGACGTAAACTGCATCTGTCTGTCTGTCTTAATTCATGTGTCACGGCTGCTGGAGGTTAAAAACCCAGCAACCTGAGGATGCCCACCATCCCAGAGCCACACTAGCTATCCAGGTGAAAGGGAAAACAGCTCAAGACGTCTGGCAGCTGCCTCCCACTTTGGACCACATTCTGACTCCTTTGATGCCTGCGTGTGCGTGCATATTTCTGAAACATACGTGAAATCTGTTACATTTCCTGTTGCAGAAACAAGACGGGTATATTGGGCTGGAGGAGTGAGAAGACTGAGATTGTTAATGGATATGAAGCTAAGGTAAACAGTCTGAGTGCTCTCTCTTTCTCTCTCTCTCTCTCTCTCTCTCTCTCTCTCTCTCTCTCTCTCTCTCTCTCTCTCTCTCTACCCCTCTGCGCTGCTCTCTGGAGGTCATCCAATGTATATTTACAGGTGTGTTTAGGATCATTATCATTATAGCAGCTGCTCAGAGGAACCACGTGTGCTGGTTGTTGGCGAGGTTAGACGATGCTGGGTATATATGAAGCTCAGACCTTGTTTTAACCATGAGTGTAAACAAGCCATGACCCTAACCGGTTATGATAAGGTTGCCATTCGGCAGCATTATGCTGCTTTCCCTCTTTTATTCTAAAATTGTACTAAATGAATTAAACTAATGTTGCTTTGAATAATGAAAAAGTTTCATGTATAACTGTCTGTTTTTCTGAGATCACGTCATCTTCCTTTTGCACAACTGTTCATCATGTTTAGACAATTGTACATTTTACTTAGTTTATATTGATTTGACTAATTTGGAATGGAAATTACATAAAAGAGAACGACTTGATTAATTTGACACAAACTGACCTGTTTCTGTCTCTCTTTGTAGCTGTTTGTTTGTGTTCACCCATGTTGAAATCTAAATTTTCTTCCAGCAGATTCAAAACATTACATGGATGCTGGTCAGACTTAACCTCACGTTGAAAATTAGTTTCATGAATAAAACTTAGGTTTTACTTTACTTAAATGAAACTTAATAAAAGTACAGTGAATTATCAGATTGTTCTCATGGTTATATCTACTGTTAAACCCTTCAAAATCAAGTGAATTTATCTTATTAAAACACGTTTCTTTAACATGTTGTATTTTTTCAGGTGTATGCAGCATCTAATGTGGAGCTCATCACCAGGACCAGAATCAGCCATCTCTCTGACCAGAACAAGAACAAGACAAAAGGTAAGATACAGAACTCTGGGATCACACCAGAAGAAGCTTAGAAAAACTTCCAGTAGCACTGTGACTTTGTCTCGTTAGCAGACTGGCTTCCCTGGCCTGTTAGCTGCCAGACTGCCCCGTTGTGATGCGTTTGATGTTCCCCTCTGTTAAATTGGGGGAATGAGTTGTGAAAAGGTCAAACTATGCACGCCTGTGCCATAAGCTGCAATACAACACCCAGTAAATACAAATGTAAACACAGTCAACAGTGTTGGTCCAAGCACATCATGTTTTGTGGCTCCATGATTAACTTTGCTTCAACGTGACCAACTTGTATTCTGTATAATTAGTTGTTTTTAATGCAGCCTACTTGAGCTGCAGCGTAGGAATGAGCTGCGTCATCATATCAAACATGCTTCAGCTATGTGGTATATTTCTGCATCTATTAAGCCACTTGCTGTGTGTGTTTGCACAGGTGGAAAGACTCCGCTGCAGAACTTCTTTGGCATAGCTGAACAACACATCGGAACAAACAATGGGGTAAGGATTTGTTCTATAAAGTAAGCAAAACTGTTGGGGACCAGCCAAATTGGACCCAAACGCAGGCCACACAAACCAGTGACAAGACTTAAGAGTTTAATTTAAACCCACAAAAGGCACTAATGACAAACAAAGGGGGGTCCCACCAGAGCACTCCACTGGAGGAAAGAAGCAAAATGAAAATTGGAAAAAGTGGAGCAGATTTCGTTTGAGTGTGAGAAATGAGGCAGAAAGAAGGAATTTGATCAGGAAACTCAAAAGTACTAAAGTTCAACTTAATGTAGAAAGTTTGAGACAGAATCTGAATCAAATTCAGATTTATTGCCATTGTCAGTGAAAGAATTCACAGACTAGGAATTTGGTTCGTGCAGTGTGCAACATGAAACATAAAATAAAATAAATAAACTATGAGCTGCAAGAGCAGCAGAGAAAATATACAATAATAAAATAACAAGTTTCCATAGAAACAGCAATAAAATAACAAGTTTCCATAGAAACAGCAGCTTGGGTGAGGGTTACAGTAATGTACAGGAAAAGCGCAAGTGCACCAGTAATGCACCAGTTTGTTGCTTGCCAACTGCCAAGAAAACCCTCAAAAGAAGAAAAAAAAACATCTGAGAAGGACCCGGCGACTTTAAAATACTGTTCAGTATTTAAATGAAATAAAAGCTCTGAGCAGGATATAGACAACTTAAAAAAAAAATAAAAAATTTGATTGAGTAAATATCGTGATACACACTCCAGTTTGTTGCTGACCAACCGCCAAGAAAACCCACAAAGAAGAAGAAGGAGGACCTGACCACGTGCTGGGCTGCACGCAGGAGGACTTCAAGTGCGGACCGTTCAGAACCCAAAACCGAACCCCTCTCAGAAAAAAACAAGGGAAAAAACAGACGTGAGCGTTATTCCACGAAGGAAGAAGAGTGAGAGCGTCACTAGATCTTCCACAACAGGAGAAGAAACAATCCAACACGAGCTGAAATAGCCCGCTGATGATGACGATGATGACGATGTGCCGCAGGTGCGCTTCACCTGAAAACACGGCTCATCCACGCCCCCTAGGGGAGAAAGAACAAATTAAAATCAGGAAGCAAAACGGTACCGGTCCTGCCGGTCCCTGACACAAAACACTGTTTTACACAAAAACTGACATAGATACAGTTAATTAGTTTGTGTAACACTGTCTTGTGTGTTCTTCAATGGAATGTGCTGGGACAAATATATTCATATACTGAGCATTATATGATGCACCATTTGTGACTGTGGTGTCTCTAATAAAATAATTAATGAATGGATGGTTTGATTGGAATTTAACCCAGTGGTTACTTTCTCAAGGCGCTGATGACCGAGATGTCCTGTCCTGCTGTGACCAATCCTGCAACACTCACAGCTGAAGAGTACTTCAACTGCAGTTCCTCGCCGACCCTCAGAGACATCGGCCATCCCTGTCAGCTCACGACCAAGACTCAGAGGTGATGCAGGGAGACGACAGAAAGAAACCCGTGGGAGGCAAAAACGGCAAAGCAGACAATTATCACACACTCACACAGTCCGTCAGAGCTGTCTCAGAAGGAGCCAGGCAGCTGGTGCAAAGGCTCATGCACGACTTTCATTTTGTTGTCTTAAATGATTGTCTTCTTTGTCAGTTTCCTGCTGCTGTCACCGGCGAATCATCTTTTCACTGTTCTATTTCTGGAAGTCAGTTCCTGCTCTTTGTTATTGGATCAAATGTGTGGGATGTTTGATGTTTCAGGCCCTGTGATTGCGTTTAGATTTAATTATAGAGCAAGTGAAAACATAATGCTCCATATAGGAAGGAGCCAGGTGTTCCGGTGCAGCGTTTTAACTGTGACTCGTCTTTTCCAGGTTTAAGGCCAAGCTGTGGCTGTGCGAGTCCCATCCCCTCTCCTTGGCGGAACAAGTGGCCCCTATCATTGACCTCATGGCCATCTCCAACGCCCTGTTTGCGAAGCTGCGTGACTTCATCACCTTGCGCTTGCCTCCAGGCTTCCCTGTCAAAATTGGTAACACTAAATCCATAAAGCAGAATAACATGGCGGGGTGAACCATGATAAGTGGGTAAAGAGCAGAATAATGGAGCGTTACGGGTGTACGTCATGACGGGACGGCGTCTCACCTCTCTGCAGAGATCCCTCTCTACCACATCCTGAACGCCAGGATCACCTTCAACAACCTGAACGGGTGTGATGACACGCTGGGCCTGTGTGCCGACAGTGATGTGGGCCTGGAGGAGGACGAAGAGAGGGACGCCTCGGGGACAAGCCTCCCATCGCCGGGCAGTGACTCCTCCAGTGTCTCCAGCTCCACCAGTAAGAACGTGACATAAACGACATAAATAAAGGAACATAACCTCATAAAGCATTTGCTAAAATGCATTAGCTGGTTATGGTATCAAGCCAGATGATATCTGGAGGCTATCATGCACCCATAAGCTGCATGATAGCCTCCTCAATGACCTCAGCCCCACTAATAAGTCATGTCCTGTTCCACATGCTCTACTTCCTCCCCAAAATTCATATAAGTTAACAGTTTTGACAGTGTATATATATGTGTGTGTATATATACTGTATATATATATATATATA
>BJFM01000026.1:0-21447 GCA_016586285.1 Arothron firmamentum
TGACTGGCTGACTGACTGACTGACTGACTGGCTGACTGACTGACTGACTGACTGACTGACTGACTGGCTGGCTGGCTGACTGACTGGCTGACTGACTGACTGGCTGACTGGCTGACTGGCTGACTGGCTGACTGACTGACTGACTGGCTGACTGACTGACTGACTAACTGGCTGACTGACTGACTGACTGGCTGACTGACTGACTGACTGGCTGACTGGCTGGCTGGCTGACTGACTGGCTGACTGACTGATTGACTGACTGACTAACTGGCTGACTGACTGACTGACTGACTGACTGACTGACTGACTGACTGACTGACTGGCTGACTGACTGACTGACTGGCTGGCTGACTGGCTGGCTGGCTGACTGACTGGCTGACTGGCTGACTGACTGACTGGCTGACTGATGTCCCGTGCAGGAGTCAGACGGCGATGTCCAACATGTGGTTAAGGCGGCAGCCGGGATGATAATCTGACTTTATAATCACTAAACTTTCAGAGCTGGGATTCTTGCTGCTCTTTAAGCATCTTTTAAAGGAGCTCTTCCGTATAAATAGGCCAAATCTGCAGGGTCCTAATTAGTCCTTGTGATCTGCTCCAGCGTTCCGCAGCCGTGTTTGATCAGTGTTACACAGGTGTATTTTTACATGTAAGTCAAGGTGAAGTTAACCGCTGTTGTTCTCACCGGCTGGGATTCGTTCATCGGACCGCCTCCTTTGCATGGTTTTACCATTTTTGGGGTATTTTTACTGTTTCCAAGACTAAGAATATTGGATTTTTGTCGCAATTTAGGGGAAATAATTAATCATCAACTACAAACATACAGAAAGGCGGTTTCAGGTGGAAGGTTTTCAACAGAGGAGAGAATCCGGCACCAAAGGGTTCTGCACTTGATGTTGTGGCCAGAACCAACTTTGTTCTTGTTCTCACCACCTTGAGAAGACAAAGGAACTTCTCTGTCTGTGCAGCAAAAAAGGAAAAAGAAGAACAAGATGTCAGGAAATCTCCATAATTCAGGTTTAAAACACTTTTTGAGGAAGTGTTGTGAGGTGTTGAAGGTGAAAGGAGGGTTCAGATATATTCAGGAAGGATCACTCGCCTGCACTGATGGCTGCAGGAACCATCTGCTTGCCTTTCACATTCACTCGGCTCCAGAATAACAGCCTGGATGGACGGACACGTCATTCCTCCCTCGTCATTTGTATTCATCAGAGGGAGATTGCCTGAACTTGATATTCAGGCGTGTTACTCTGATTTCCAGGCTCTCCTTCTCTTCCACTCTCTCCTCTGGTCCTCTTCCTTTCAACTCTGCCAGGTAGAAAGAATTCATGATTTGAATACGTTCCCTCTGTTGCTAATTTGTAGGGGAGGGAAACGGAGGCCGATGCCCTCGCCGACCTGAATCTGCCGCGTCTAATTATGCCGTCTCCCTTTTTTTAGGTCACACCGGGTGTCACACTGCCACACTCCAGCAACGGTGAGTGGGGCTTTTAATAGGTTTTCTGCCACAGGTTCCACTTAAAAAAGAAGGGCTGCATAGCCTGCTTCATATGAAGGCTCAGAATGAATCATTTACGCTCTCAGACAGAAAGAAATACACAAAAGGCTAAATGAAGCAATTCCAGTCTGCCCAGTGGAGGGCAAAGGTTACTGAGCTACATGCAAGTGTGACATTGCACTTGCTAGCCCGGCTAACTGGAGACGGAAATGAGTGATGGTAAATGTAAAGGAGAGTTTTAAGGCCTTTTAAACTGGTAGATGAAGAACGCCATGCCCCCCAGGAGCCTGAAGAAAGTAGATATAAGCCTGTTTTCTCACTGCACACGACTGAGAAGAGAACCAAACAGACAAGGTTAGCTCAGTTTTAAAGAGATATGGTGCAGGGATGTGTTTGAGGTTTTGGAAATGGCAGAAAACAACCCATAAGCAGCTACATTTTACCAGCTAGGAGGAAAGGCTGGCCACCAGGGGTGGGACAGAAGATCGATGAATCATAGAGATGTGAAACAGAAAAATCAATCAGCTGACAGCAGTAATTGATCTTTAATTAAAGCAGAAAGTCTGTGTGTCTCCACAAACGTGCTTATCATTCAAAATAAGGGAACTTTAGCTTGGAAGCTAAATTGGCTGAGGAGGAGAAAGAAGGATGAAAAAAAAGCTGCTCCTGCAGTTCACAGGAAGCATTTAGGTATAATTTTGTTTGTGGTTTTAGTATTATACCTGCTAGCACGTCAGGCTAGCCTGGGGGCTCGGTGCTGAGGTGTGGGTACGACTCCAGCTAATCGGCTGCTTCCATTCAGGAGGTGACCCTCATACGCCAAAGTGTGTCAGAGTGTGTTGGTGTGAGTCAGCAGCTGGGTGCTCCCGCGGAGGTGTTAACGTTGTTGCGTATCCTAATTTAAGCGACGCTGTGATCCTAATATTCCTGTCGGGGTTTTTTTTTTTTTTTTAACATTTGTGCTGTCAAAAGCTGCCCAGTTTTTTATCCTTCAATAAAACAAAAGCAAACTAAAACAACACTGAAAGAAAAATCAGATCCTGCAAATCCAAAAAAAAAAAGTTGCCTCAATCGGTTTCATCCCGTCTCACTTTGCTGCTGCGGAACAAACTCCCCTGACATCGAGGCTTAGCCAAACACAAGCAGTGGAGACAGGAAGCCCACGGCGCCCGAAAGGAAGCGCTGTTAAATAATTTTGGACAGAAAGGGCTTCAGACCTGGATTCAAACAGACAGGCCTCAGCCAGCCAAGCAGCAACGGTCCTGTGGGCAAGAGTCACGCTCCACACCTTCACAAGTCATTCTGATCAGGTCCCACACACACACACACACACACACACTGAGCTGATGATGATGTCAGGGCCTTGAGCGTCTCTTACCCAGACTCTGTCACACCCACCGGTTGTCTTTCCTCGACCACCTTAATCTGACGTGCACAGATTAAACACCAAAAAGTCAACCTGCTTTCAGGTGTGTGGCGCTCGCCTGTTCAGCCCAGATGACTGTGGGGGGGGTGTTATTTATTATCATTACTGAGTTTGTTCATGCTGGATGTATTTTTTGGCATTTTTACTCCACTAAGTGGCCAATTAACCCCAAATATGATAGAACGAGGAACCCGACCTTTAACGTGACAGGGTTGGCAATTTGACTGAATGAAGAACAAAGCTTTTCTTTTGAAATTTTATCAATGGAAGTAAAAATGCTCTGAAGGTGGAAGAGTTTGAAAAGAACATTTATTGGATTTGGAATAAAAGAATGTAAGTGGGATCATAAGATTCTAAGACTGTTTTCAACCTCTTAATCTATAAAAACAAGAAATAACCTTTACATTCACATATACACCATGTAAATACTGTATTGTAATAGAATTTCTCTCCATTTAAAGTGAATAATTTGAGCACAAATGCTTGATGGAGAAGCTTGTTTTGAACAGGAACCAGTGGCTGACTGGTCCGCTCCCCTCTGGACTGGTGCACCAGCTACTGGTTTGGTAGACCAGTAGCACCAAGCGCTGGGATGCTCCTCTAAACTGGTGTAACAGATGGAGGATTAAACTTTACCAGCTGTTTGACACCTCTTCCATCCCTTTCAGAAAGAAACTGGCCAGGCTGCAGGTTGTGGCCCTGAAGTAGGCAGATGTGCACTGGGTCAGGGTCAGAGGCCGAGGATCACAGACATGCATGGGGGTTCATGCGTTCATCTGTTTACACCCACAACCTTCTTCTGGCTGTCTGACATGCCTGTTTTAGATTCACGCTTTCCTCCATGGATCTTTTGTTTAAGCCAGTTTGTGGGTCATGTTCCATCACGTCTGCTTCTTTACACAGTCGAGTGACAAAGCACAATAGCAGGGAAACACGGATAATAATGGCTGAGCTGCAGGTGACCCGCTGCATGTTCTGCATGGCTGCAGAGAGGCCAGATGTGAGCTGCTGCAGGTTGCACACGTCCTCCTGCGTCTGCAGCTAAAAGGTTTCCTGCTCAAACAACTTTTGAATAGTTTCTATGTTCTGCTGACATTTCTGCAGCAAAAAGAAGCAGAACTCAAATACATAAATATATAAATATAATGGGGAAGAACTGGGACAGTATATATATATATATAAACTTTTTCAGTTTTTCATTTCTAAAATCTAGTCACCCTAATCAGGAGGCCACACGTCCCCGTGGACTCTGCCGTGCACTCTACTGGATCCTGTAAATCATATAGACGTTTATATTTAATGGGGATTTCAGGGTGATTTCTTTATCGACTGCTTTATTGATGGGCGACCTTTTCCTTGAACAATTCAATGATTGTGAGAGTGTTCCAGCTGGATTGGATGTTCGGTGTGGGCAGTTATGTAACTGCAGTAAACACTGAGGGGCTTTTATTTCTTTATAGGTGTTAAGAGGTCGTTAATGACACGCTCTGACAGTCCTGTAGCAGAAGTTGTGGAACGATCTGTTTTACAGATATCAGGGTAAACAGCAGAGTCCAGCGTGGGCAGAAACAGTATTTAAACCGCTTTATTCACATTTAAATGTGTATATGAGCTCCGGCTGATTGAGATGACATCAGCGTCTAACTGATCTGTCCTCTAATCAGCTGACGCTCATTGAACTGGTCTGTAACAGCCCAGTACGTCGATCCCAGAAGCTGCTCCATCAGTGGGGAGATCAGGCTGTGGGAAAATGAGACGTTAGCCAATCGTCAGTGCTGACATTTGCCTCTTGACTGACCCTCAGGTCAGAGCACTGACACACATGCACTATGTGTGCATGGCTAATTAGACGGTTAGCCTTCCAATTTACAGTATTTCATCTGAAGACAACGGCATAAAATACAGATCATTGCAGTGGTGGTTTGAAAGGTAGCCCTGGAACAGACCGTGGGCCCCGGTGGGTGAAGAGGCGTCGCAGGGGCCCGCTGCTGCTACCGTCAATCAGCAAGCTAAATGAGGAGATATGGCAGCAGCACAGCACTATTTGTCGGTGAATAAGACACTGCCATGTATTTTCAAAGGGATGACCTTTTGGAAATTGGGACATTTCAGCGCTGATATTGTCTCCCCTGTTCTTGCAGGGCCGGACAGAGTAATAACACACAAGCATCCCACGTGGGCAGGGCCAGAGATGAAGCAATTTACAGGAAACCGAACAGCTTCCTCCAGCAGGCTGCTCTCCCCACATCAGAGGAGAGTCATGCCAGACTTTTGAGACAGCACCGGTTAAACGATGCTGCTTCCTCTCCCAGTCCTCCCCGTCACACCAGTTTACATTAAACAAGATCAGATCATTGAGATGTGTTTAAAGTAAAAAGCACACGTGGCCTGATGCTCTGATTTACATCCAGGTGACATAAACGCCTCCTTTTAATGATGCAATCATTTAAAGATGAATACATTCTGACATAATGAAACTGGGACTTATCGAAATACATTTGTCACTGACATTTAGAACAATTTAAGCCAGAGAGTCTATTAACAAGACTGATGCTACTACAGTTGTTATTACAGGTGTTTTCTGTCGCTGCTTGTTTCCACAGACCTGGACATTTTTCTTCTGAACCATTGTCGTTGACCAGGTTTATAGGTTTCGTGGCTTTTCTGTCAGCGCCAACAAATCTGCCGTTGAACCGACAACACGACAACAACGACCACATTCCTGCTGCTGCTGGCGATGAAGAAGGACCTCACACTCATCAGCAAATCATATCCAATATGTGTGGTCCAATAACCTGAGGTTACCTGGAGCAGAGCCGGATGGTGGAGGAAGTTCTCCAGCTCAGGATGTGCTTGCTTGGTGGCCCAGCGACCAACCTCCTCACACCATTATATCGCCCCCTACAGGGTTGCAGTAGATACCATGTGTGCACGGTGACTCCTGAACCGGTATCAGAGCCGTCTGGTACGTCGGTTGACTCGCGAACAACTTCAGATTTGTTTGAAGGACGCTAGCATCTGAAAAGGCTTCTAACTTTTAAAAATGAAGATGAATATTGGCAAAAACTAATCACTAAATTAATTCATTTTCATTTTAATCTGCATCTCTTCGTAGCTGTTTTACAGAAGGAAGGAAACAATCAGGGGAAACAAACGCTTCAGTGATAAAAAAAAAAAAAAAACAAGAAAAAATAACCAAGCTGCCTCCTCCTCAGCTTCATCAGGCTAAAAATGTGATGCTAATATTCCTTTGTTGGAGATGATGTTGTGTTTCTGCCTCAGAGAGTCCTTCTAACTGGTTTCATACGTGTCTTTACCACATCATTAACAAGTCAACGAGCCGAGAAACTGCAGTACCCTCAGACAGGCGGAGACAGGCTGCCCGGCAACCGAGGAGGAAAAAAAGGAGGTGAGATATTCCTCTGCTTTCCTTCTCAGAGAGCAGTTCCAGCTCTGTGAGAGCCTGCAGATATTTAAAATGCTCCGTTTGTTCATATCTGCATTTGTTGTTCTTCATCAATCTCCATCTGCCAGCGGCGCAATCACTCCGTTTATAGGAGAACATTAACAACCTGTTTGAAATTAGCTTTCCCTCTTTTTCTCTATTGATTTCATTTTCAAAAAAGAAAAAAAATCACTGCTGCCGGGTTGCTGCTGCAGGCCAAACAATGAAATGCATGAAAATGAGTGAAGCACCAGGGTGGGTGACGCTGTCCAGAACCAAGACATCTACAACGACATCTAGCAAGGAAACCTTGACTTCCTGTATGACAGGAAGTCAAGGTTTCCTTCATTTCAGCAGTTTGGAGCTCTACGGTTGTAATCAATCTTTTGAGTAGCCTCCAGCTCATCCAACACAGCTCTGACTAAAGAGGTCACATGACTCCTGCTGGCTTCTCATCATTGGCTGCTCAATAAATCAAGAATAGTCTCTAAAATCCTCCTCTTGACCTCCAAAGTCCTCAGAGGTCCAGCTCCATCCTGTCTGGAGGAGCTAACAGCATCACACCAACCATGCAGGCGCTGGTTCATCATCATCAGGCCCCCTGCTGTGGAAGCAGGTCCCTCTCCAGGTACGGGAGGATGACTCCCTCTGCTGTAGATGAAGATGAAAACCTTCCTGCCAGAAAGATCCCAGTCAGTAATTCTGGAGCTCCAGTCACTGTTCTAGACAGGATGGTTGTCATAGTTACAACAGTCTCGTCTCACTTCTAGGATACTGGCTGTTATGCTGCCATTGAAACATGATCACCTGACAGCTTTCTGTCACCTGATTGGTTCATGTCTGCATGTCCTCCTCTCCTCTCCTCTCCTCTTTTCCTCTTCTCTTCTCTGTCTTTGGCAGGCGATTACCTCCTGACAGAATTTGCTTTTCGTGGTGGAGCTGCGTCATATCTTCCTAAAAGTAGAAAGTCGACTGTCGACTGATGTTTGAGGGGGTTCACAGCTCCATCACTGTAAAGGACTGAATCTCTCTTTGTTCTTCAGATGTTCTTGTTTAACTATACCCCCCAGGATTCTGTTCTTTAATCATAAATCACTGCAGGGCCATCCATCCATCCATCCATCCATTCATCCATCTAATATTCAACCATCATCCACTCATCCACCCACCCATCCATCCACTCACGCATCCATCCATCCATCCATTTAGGGATAATCCACGACTTAAGCAAATAAGAAGACATTTCCCGCGTTTGCGTCGTTCTGTTTTGGGTGACGTTCAGTGCTGGATCCTGATGTTTTGCAGCAGCAGACTTGCTTTGTCACTCTGTCACCGTGTGTTTTTTCCTGCTTTCCATCAACAGATGCTCCTGGTGTGATGATCCTGAGAGAGGACCGATCTGTGGTGTAACTCAGACATGTAAACTCTCTCCCTCCATCTTCTTCTGGAGGTTGTTGTTGTTGTTGTTGTTGTTGTTGTTGTTGTTGTTGTTGTTGTTGTTGTTGTTGTTGTTGTCTTTGTTGTTGTTGACAGGAAGTGACACGAACCGTGGGTCAGTTAACAGTGGTTAGCATACTGGAATCTGACCATTTCACTTGAATGGAATTCATTTATATTTTAATCCTGTTTAAAGCTAAATAAGGTTGACGTTCTCAGTATGGAATCAATACATTTGAAACTTGTTACTAACCTGACAATTTCAGAGTCCCTTTTTTTTTTTTTTTAACTTCCTTTAGCATTTTATGCAAAATGTTCACTTAATGGATCAGGTTCTTCTTGTAAGATGTTAAAAAAACAATGATTTAATGCTGAATCTTCCTAATTAAAAATGTCCTTAAAGTTTTATTAAAGTGGTTGTAAAGTGGATGAACACTGGTGCTCACCGTGCTGGAGAAGAGCCACCAAACTGGAGTCTCATGCTTGATCTTATCCTCTTCATCCTCTCATTTTTTCCAAACCAGTTAATCTAAACTGGGTGATGAGCACCATGTCGGGAACTTTGCGGTCGTCGCTGTGAATTTAGAACTTCTGAACCTGTAGGAGCCAGCACAGAGAGTCTGAGAAGGTGGCATCATCAGCAGTCAGGAAAGAAGATGTTGAGCTGGGAGGCAGCAGATCCACCAGTCTGGTCTTTCCCATTCTGAGAATTTGTGTCTTTAAACATGACCTTTTCTACCAGGTTATAGTTTATAGTATACAGTATATATATATGGTTAAAGTTACAGCACAGCCCATCTCTGACACCTTCATTAGCTTATATTATTTATTCTCTATGTCCTGAGCTCAGTGTTGGTGTCTCCACAAGGCTGAAGATAACTGGAATCAAGGACCAATGATGTCTGCCACTGGGAGGAAACGGAGAGACAGAAAGTGTCAGACAGGGCTCTTTACCTTCAGCAACGTTTGCTTTGCATTTATGAGAACTTGATTTTACCTTCAGGAGGCATTAAAGGTAAGATTCTTTGTGTGTGTGTGTGTGTGTGTGTGTGTGTGTGTGTGTGTGTGTGTGTGTGTGTGTGTGTGTGTGTGTGTGCGCGCGCGCGTGCGTGCGTGCGTGTGTGTGTATTTGTGCAGTTCCATAAAAGTTTAGATGTTAAGCGTTAGATGCTCATGAATGATGCTGCAGACAAACTAAGGTCATTTTTTTTTCTGAATTCAGTATTTCTGTGCAGAATATTAAGGGTTAAAAAAAAAAAAAACGTTTGAAGTTGTTGGAAAAATAACGGTGTGACAGGTTAAAGGGCCCACGAGGTGTCCATCAGCTCATTGTGGGCGGAGTAACTGGCAGCTGAGCAATGAGATGAGAAGCAGGAGCATGTCTGCAGACGACATCACCATAATTCAAAGCTGTCAAAGGAGGCCGCAGAAACATTTATCCTGCAGCAGACAGGAAACTGATTTATTTCACAAGAGATCCTCTTGTTTTTGCTTTCATTTCCTTTAATTTATGATCCCAGCAAATGCCTCCATATTTGTATGCTCCCACCCCTTTAATATTCTGTTGGTGCGGTGATATAGAAACCGATATTTGGGTGAATAAATCCAGCCAACATCTGCAGCAGACTGACAGAAATCGGGGGGAGGGGGGGGGGGGCACCAGAGTGAAGCTGTGTTGGGGTTTAAAGGATAGTCGGTCCGGTTGTGTAGGAATCCTTTGTATAACACACTAGGTTCAGTGGTTGTTCCACCTTTGGATTTGGTTTGAGTCTTTTCTAGGTTAAGTTTACTCCAGTGCTGTTAGGATAGTGGTGTTGTTGTTGTTTTACGTGGCAACCACCTCGTCCCACCCTCCCTCACATTTCAAGCACCCTTACATTGTATCCTGTGGGGGTGGAAAATAAATGATTTAACTTTTCACCTCTGTGTTGACTTCACTGACTGCTGTGTTGACTGTCTGCTTCTCTGTTGTTGAGGAGACCAAACAAATATAATTTTGTCCTCTTCAATATTCAGCGCACCCTTGTGTGCAGATGTAATTAAACAATAATCTTCAGCCTTATTGATATAACGCCTGTTACATTTAAAAAATGTCTAAAGGTGCTTTACAGAAACCCAGAGTCTGGCCCCCAACCAGCTGTGTTGCTGGTTGGGGGACCGGATAAACTCCCCTTTAACAGGAAGAAACCTGGAGTAGGACCAGGCTCATAAAGGGGACCCTCCTGATGATGGACAGATGGATGAAGAATGAGGAGAAGAGGGGAAGGACAGAAAGAAGAGAGAACAGACACAGACATATAATAACACTGAGCAACCAAAACCAGTGGGTCAGAGGACAGCAGGACAGCGCACAACTAGGGGGTCAAGGAGGAGAGGAGGAGAGGAGGATGCAGCCATGAACCAATCAGGTGACAGAAAGCTGTCAGGTGATCATGTTTCAATGGCAGCATAACTTAGTCAGAATCCCAGAAGTAAGACGAGCCTGTTGTAACTATGACAACCATCCTGTCTAGAACAGTGACTGGAGCTCCAGAATTACTGACTGGAATCTTTCTGACAGGAAGGTTTTCAGTCTGGTCTTAAAGCAGAGTGAGTCATCCTCCCGTACCTGGACAGGTGGTGCAACAGCAGGGGGCCTGATGGCTGAAGGCTCCGCCCTCATTCTACCTTTACTGGGAACCAGCAGTAAACCAGCTCTGAGAGCGGAGCGTCTGCTGGGTTGCTGATGCTGTTAGCTCCTCCAGACAGGATGGAGCTGGAACTATGAGGACCCTGGAGGTCAGGAGGAGGAGGAAGACTATTTTTGACTTAATGAACAGCCAATGATGAGAAGCCAGCAGGAGTCATGTGACTTCTTCAGTCAGTATTCTGGCTGCAGCATTTTGGATGAGCTGGAGGCTCCTCAAAGGATTCTATAATAAGGTTATCAGTCAGGTTAAACAACAGTGTTCAAAGTGGGGTTGGACTTAAAAACAACAACAACAAAAATGCCAGAAGCACTTGGAGCATTTTGGATTCAAACTGACTAAAAAGATACATTTGTTGGACAAAACCTCATCTGTGATGCAGTACGGTGGTGTAGCCGCTGGCACTGTCACCTCAGAGAGCGAAGGATGGCGGTCTGAGCCCCCAGGGGGCCAGGCGACTTTATCAGGTGACTCTATCTGGGAAATACACATTTTTTTTTCTACTTCAGTAAAAACTTTTAACCTTTTTACTTTTTACAGTAAAAAGGTTTACCTTCTCATAATTGCACATATACTAAAAATAGTCACCAGCGTTAATGTTTAACGCTAGTAATAGTATGTTTCAGTTACTGCTAACTGGTTTAATGACAACGTTGGCGTTCCCTTCAACATCTGCAGCTGAGAACGTCACCAATCCGAAGTCCACCCTGGCAGAAGATGAGAGTTTTCTGCTGTTTCTGAGGTTTGATAAATGTCCAAATAGCAGAACTGTCTTCTGTGTGACGTCTGTTCGGCCGTCTCTGTAACGTCTCCTGTGTCTAAGGGACGGACTGACAGCCTGCTTACAGCCTGCTTACAGCCAGCCAGTGTGTTGTCATTTATGATGAGGTGGTGTTGTCTTAAAGGTCCCTGCCAGCTTCTACAAATCTCCTTATTAATAATGTATTCACTTATTTTTCGCTTGGAAAGAAAATGATCCCTTTGATCTAATATATGAATTTTCATTGCTTGGGGTTGTGTGTGTGTGAGTGTGTGTGTGTGTGTGTGTGTCTAATCTCTATTGCTGAGTCTGATAAGTGTTCAGCAACGTGCAGTCCTGCGTCTGAGTGTGATCCATGGAGGCGAGAGCATCCTGAAAGCGTCAGAAATGAAAAGAGGCAGCAGATAGCCGCCTCCCAGCGCCGTTGCTCGCCATCCATCCACAATCATCCAAGAAACGATGCATTACCCAGCGTTCAAATGTCGTACTGCCTGGCCATTTCACCATGGTTTAACAACTAATTCCACCAGCAGAGGAGCCTGTAGACAGGATCCAGGCCTTTCAGCAGCATCTTTGTTTTCCCGAGAACATCCTGTTTACAGCCTGTCATTTCACTGCTGTCGCAACGGTAACGTGAAGGGTGAGAAAAACAGAAAGACTGAAGATGTAGCCACAACAAAAACACCTTCCTACACATTTAAATCCATTTATCTTGTTAGGGTTCGGTACATTGGGTTTCTGGTGTGTGTTTTGTGTGCTGGTTTCTGGTTTGTCCACTAGGGAGCGTGGCAGCCTGGGTCTTGGCTGGTGACGGGGCGCAGCTTTGGCTCATCAGCAATCAGAGGGAATAAGCGGCAGCTGCACCCGAGCGCCAGCGTTGGTTTGATTTGTGACCTGCAGAGCAGTAACAGATCTCTCCTCAGCAGAAGGTTTGGCTGTGTTCTCTGGGTTTATGACTCAGGTGAGTTCCTGTCCCCGGCTCCAGGACTGCCACGTTCCCTGGGAGGAGGTTTGAGTTCTGGTGTGGATACCCTGCAGTGGAGCACCCCCATAAAGACTTTGAGTTTGTGAAGAACTCCAGCTGGAGCGTTCTGTTTTTCCTTGTTGTACGCCCAATAAAGGGGTTTTGTTCTTGGAGGGCCTGCTAATATCTGTATTTGGGTCCTAAAGAAACTGTTCCGTAACCCATCTCTTCATTTACATGGACTAAACCTCCAGAGCGGGCTGCATGTTACCAGCCAGAGTTTACAGTTCACTGGAGTGATGTCACCGCTGTGTTCAGGACGAGTGTGTGACTTTTCACACACTCACTGAGCTTTTCCTGATGAACAGCGAGTCACGGCTCCGTTCAGTCAGACAATCCTGGGAGGTTGCACTTGGAGGAGTGTTGTAGCTTCACTGCCGGCGTCTGTGTTCATGCAGACGTGGATTTAGTGTTTGATGGCAGAGAGCTCCACGTGGCAGCTTCAACACAAATTAGTAATAAATACATACAATGGCTTTAGCTAACTTCATGTGGATTCAAGTACCTCTGTTTTAGTACGTAGCCAAGCTCCCAAAGACCCCTGGGTTAGCCTGGCAAATGCTCCTTTGCGGTTCCAGGGAGACATCATGGCAGAGGAACATCCCAGGTTTAAAACCCTGCTGCAGGGACAAAGACTCTGTCAATGCAGGCAAACAGGACATTTCTGACCTCCAGCATGTCCTTTAAAAAATACCGGTTAAATATTCCTTCCATGGGCCCAGTGGGAGGTTAGCAGGCTTTAGATGTTTATTTACACTGAAGCAGAGCCCTGAAACTGGCGCAGACAACAAAGTCAGAAAAACCCACAGCTGAGAAACATCTCACGGGAATTGACAAAAGCAGAGCGAATCAAATACAATCTTCATCGATTTGAGAACAACAGGTCCACCGCAGACAGGCTGCAAAACAAACAACCGAAAGACAGCAGTAAGAAAAAAACACAGGGTGCGGGGTCATCTACCAGCATGTGATCCAATATGAAGCCTCTCCTCTCCTCTCCATCAGCGGGAGGGTACCCCCACATGACCCTGGTCCTGCTCCAGCTTTCTTCCTTGTATTGTAACAGAAGCTGTATAAATAAAGATGAATTTGAATAAAACCAGGAAGCACATCCCATTTTTTTCTTTCTACATCATTCCGATCCCTTTTTCAAGTATGCTCTGACATCTGACATTGGCAGAAATGGTCAGCACTGGCAGGATCTGGAGTGTAATTACTATTCCATCAGCTGCGTTAAAGAGGGTGAGGATAAAGGCAGATATAATTGGAGTAAAGTTTAATCTCAGACAATTATGCAGTTTATAGATGTGTCAGGAATTCTTTGAGATCATTTACTAAAAAAGACATAATTGAATGAATTGCTGGCCAGCTGATAGCAGTGATTGGTCCCTCCAACAGTCAGCATTTCTGCACAAGCGTTTGATGTCTTATCATGGTTGGAGCTTCATGGCTCCAGCGTTTCCATTGTGTGCTGATGAAAGAGCAGCTGCAGATCTGAGGGCTAAATAAATGATGAAAATGTGGCAAAAACAAGGAGATCCTCCATAGACAGGCTTTAAAATCATTTCCTTTTACTTGACATCAGTGCTCGGAAATCCGGTGGAAATGTTTTTTCTTACCTGAAAACACCAGCGTTTCCTTTTCATCTTCAATCACTGTCTCTCCTCTCTTTCGTAGAAGCTTATCTTGATGGGAGAGAAATCCAGGGAAAGAACATCTTTTCTAATGTGACTGAGAGCAGTGTTGTGAGGTAAAATGTGTCTTTTGGAAATTGACCACTGAAGCCACTTTAAAGTGTCATCAAACTATGGAGGCAGCCTGAGCGGGTCGCCGTGGTTACGGTCCAATCGTGACTTTATTCATCATAGCTCTCTGTCCTCAAGGTTCAGAGGGAACATCTGTCTGTCCCGTCTGCGGTCACACGTTTAAATATGTAGCTTTGTTCCCACTGTTGTTGAAACTCATGTGTTATAACAGTGTCATAGACCATATTTAATTTGCCAACGATTCTCCAGAATTGTAATTATATTCAAGAATACTGCACAGAATTAATACCGCCTTGTTTGTGTGGATATTGCTGAAAGAGCCATCCTGCAGAACTTTCTGTTTTAAAGGCAGCATTTTTACTGCTGGAATTAACTGTTTTGGAGGTGCGAGGTGGAGGACTTCTGGCTATTACCTTCTCTGTGTCCTTCTGCTTGCTTCTTCCATTCCCTTAATTAGCCTCACCTCCTCTCAAGTCTTGTTGTTGTCGACTTTTTGTATTTTGACCGTATTCCTGCCTTTCTGCGGTCAGATCATCAAGTTATGTTTTGTCTCCAAGACATGACTTCCTATTTTGAGCTTATTTGCCCATTAATATGATTCTTTCTAGACCTTTGTTTGTTGCATTGTTATTGTTACGGTTTGGTATCGGGCCATAAAGGTCTCATTGTTCTGTGATGGTCATCAGGATAGTAACGTCAGCTTCACTCCATCCACAGTAAGCTACAAAAGCCTCATTTCATTTTATACATTTTATACATATATATGTATATATGTAATTACACAGTGATTCCGCTCTGATCGGAACACAAACTCGTGAAATGATTTCGTCGGCGGGACTAACCCTCTGAAGGCCAATTTCGCCCAGTCCTCCTGTTGTCTCTTGTGAGAAATAGTCACAGTGAAAGACTGCAGCTGACACTCGCTTCCTGATTCTTCATTATTGTGTTTGTGACCTCAGGCTGAGCACACAAGGTCGCCTCCTGCTGAGAGGAGAAGGATGGTTTTTTTGGTGAAAGGCAACCACACAGAACAGGAAGAGCTGAGACGAGTAGGCACCAGGAATGAGGAAGGAGCGTAAACCACCTCAGCACCTACAAAATGGGGGTGTGAGACTATAAACGGTGGTAGGAGATTTGTGGAGTCACAAAGTGGGACAAGGTGAAAGCGTATCAGCTGAAGGGTGTCCGCTGATTGGATTACTGCAGATGCATCTCAAGACAAACAACCCTTTTAAAGCCTCTTTTGCCGTATAGGTGAGCAGCACCCCAACGATCAGTCAAGTACTTTCAGCTCCAAGACTGCTGGCAGGCTGAAGGTGAAGGTCCAAAAGAACCACCAACTTCTGCTGCATCCGTTGCTAATGTTGTGGGTTTCCCAGCAGGAAGGCTAACAGTGGAGCGTTGCTAGACCTCCGCATGTATGGAACATGCGAGGATTGCATCACATGTTACGCCTTTGTCAGAAAGGAACAGTTATCAGGAGTGAGACTGAACGCTGGCTTCACAGATTAATGAATTAAGCATGGCGGGGTGACGATCCCTCATTTCCCTGACTCCAGTTCACACTAGCTCTCATCGGGTGATCGAATTAGAAGAGGGAGGGAGAGAGAGAGAGAGAGAGAGAGAGAGAGAGAGAGAGAGAGAGAGAGAGAGAGTGTGTGTGTGTGTGTGTGTTACAGGTGAGTCATTTATCTCACTGACACCTGTCAGAACCTGGCTGACCCACACCCATACAAAAGGTTTTTAATTAGTGAATCCATAATGTGGCCAACCTTGGCGGAGGGCTGCTGCGTACTCTTTCTGATTGGTTGACCCCCACACATCGTTTATAACGTGACCCATGTCCTGGAGCCATAATCATCAGGTCGAAGAAAATCTGCTTCCTTTTAGGTCGCCGTCATAAGAGCGTTTCAGCTGTTCCTGCGTCTGCTGAGAGGAGAAGGCTGTTTGTGGCTGTTGTGAGTCTGGACATCAGAACTGAAACGCTGAGCAGCGCAGCCGGAGCGTTTAAGCTGCAATGAAAAGTGTGTGAATGTGTGGCTACACAAATTCCCAGTATTACACAATCCCATTTTTACCATTCTTTGTGTTTGGTCACATATATTCCCACTTGTTTCTCGTTCTTCCCACCTCGTTCCTATCATGATGAAATCTTTGAGAGGTGAGAAAATTCACGTCAACGGTTGCAGGCTCAGCCTGAGCTGTTCAGGGGACCGAGACACGCCGTCATTTCAGGACCGTAATTTCCCCATTCTCTACGAGCAGGTTATAACCACTCTGTCAACACTCTGAAAAATCTGCAGCGGGAGGATTGCCAGCTAGAAAGTGTGCATTAAACAGATCCATCGTGCAGCCGTACGATAGGCTGGCAATAATAGAGTCTGGGACAGGAAACGGGGAGAGTAAACACATTTTACCTCCTCAGAAGCATTCTCCACAGCTCTCCAGGACACTTGCTCTGGTTTAAGCATTACACCTATATGTTTCACACCAAACACTGCAGATTTTCAATTTTCCAAAGCTATGATTTGGTTTCTACAGATTCCAGAGCATCAAAAACATGATCTGTGTCGACGGCCGGTCTGCTTTCACCATTTCCCCCCCTGGGACTGATTTGCACATGAATGTGTGTCTTCCTTCCCGCTTTTACCATTTTATGGTGCAGCAGGAACATCTTTGGTCTGGGAAACATAAATAGGCCTTTGTCTTTAACCAAGTAATGGATTTGCATGAGGGAGGTGGAGGAAACGGCTATTGCTCTCAGGTGAGAGGAGGCAGAGCTGAGGGATTACTCCACTGTTTCACGTTGAACGTTATCATGGGCGGGCAGACTGATGTGGGCTAAAACCAGCAATGCATCACAACACCCAACCAAGGTCAAGCACTTTCTCTGCGTCTCTGCCTGGCTCAGTCGAGGAGAGATTTGTTCAGAAAAAAAGTGAGATGAAATGTCAAGAGCGGAGTGATTGCCTTGGAAAGGGAGATCCTAATTAACTCTCACTCTGCCTCTTCTCGTACCCCATGTGCCCGTATGAATCTTTCATCTCATCCTCCTTGCTTCGCCTCTGAGGACACGGCTCGGCTCACAAAGCCAACAGAAGGACAGACGGGTACAATGAATGCAAAGGTCAAAACATAAACAGTTGAGCTCTGAATGACAGACTCGCTCTTGGGGACGGAGACAGACAGTGAAGAAATCCCCCAAGAATGAAACCAAGTACATTAAAGAGCAGAAAAACTGACGGAAACTAGTGGGTCAATACGTCAGAGGTGGAGCTTCATGCTCGGCCACTTATGTTCTGTCTAATGGAGACAACTTAAAAGCGTTTGAATGAAAATATATTTTTGGCCAAAAAAAGAAAAAGTTCAAGGGCCCAGAATCATAATTTAAGTAAGATTGAATCACAAATGATTTAATTCCAGGGTCATATGTTGCAGAGATATGCACTCAGCTACGGCTAATCACGGTTAATTGTGCACGAGAACAGAGCCGTTGACTCCAGACAATGATTCCATTCACACGCTGCCCAAGAGCCCTTTGTGATCGGAGCATTTACGTGACCCTGGTTGCAGTGATCATCACCAAAGTCTCCGTAGTGCAGCAGCAGTAATTCCTGCCTTTGCACTTTCAGCACCCACAGACGTGGCTTCTGCGTGGTGGCGTTCGAGCTAGCTTAGACACCGCCGCTGGCTCCGTCATCACTTCGCTCATTGTTCGTCGTTTCTAAAAAGATTATTTTGCCATTAGTGCTTAAATGAGTGTAAAAGGGTGAAAGTTCTCTGAGTGGAAAGAGATGACTAGAGAAGTGCGATTTAAAAACAGTCCATTAAGCATTAATTGTTCAAACCTAAAGAGTGTGAGAAGCAGCCTATCTTGGCGTCGGTGGTGCAACATCGAAGGTGCCATGTTAAAGCAGCGCTAATGTTTCACTGGTAGGAGGTTTCTACAGAGGTGTTGACATTTGCAGCAGGTTTTAATCACTGACAAGGGTCTGCGCTCTCTGCTCCGCTGATGAGAGCCGGAAAAACAAAGGCTATTCCAGGCTCATTAGCATACCCACACACTGCAGGCGCCATTTCCAGAGACGCACGGTCACACCGCAGGAAAGAGTTGTTATCTGTGAGGATTCATGCCAAGAGGACAGAAGAGGATGCAGAAGAGCCGGCGTAGCTCAGCTGCTGCTGCTCACAGCGGTCGTGGTGACCACACTGACGTCCATGATGGGCTAACACGTGCTGCACGGAGCTGACAGACTGCAGGGAGCCAGGCGGTAACTCAGCGGCGCTCAATCAACTTGTTGCTACGGTGCAACAGAAGCCTTCGACAGTCTGCTTCTGCTTTGCAGTATTGATCAGCTCACTGCATTAAGACCTTACTCAAGATGTTTGGATCTTTCTAAAAGTCAAGAGCTTAAGAGCAAATGTAGATAAATGGATTCGTCTCCTGAAAACAGATTCGTAGCCAGAGTGGAGAGGAAAAAGCCTGGTGCAGCATCTCAGACAGAGAGCTTTAGGCCAACAAGCATGAACTGACCTTCAAAATCTGGGAACGTGTTACATCAGCCTGAGCTGTAGGGCGTTGTCTTTAATTCTGAGAAACGCTAGAAATGGAGAGGTTTGGAATTCATGCGGCGAGCTGCACAGAGCGAGTTTCTCTGGGGAGGCGTCGTGTCAGCAGACCCCTGCAGAGCTCACAGATCAAAGCCAACAAATTACAACAGAGCTCACTTCTCTGCTGCCCGTTCCCATTCCACAGTCAGCGACTGGGCTGCAGTGGTGGGTCTGAACCTGTCGGAGGTGCCCCTGAGGCCGCCTCAGCAGATAGAGAAGCTCATCACAACGTTGCAGCCAACAGAAGCAGGCTTTGATCCAAACACCACGCTAGGTCGTCGCCTCCTGTTCACCATTGTCCTCGTCTCATGCGTAGATTTAATTGGCTCTATTTAGCCATGTGAGCTCATGGTTAGGTGTGCTCTGAGAGCATGTGCCGAGCCCTTTACTGCTCAGTGGACTGGAATGACTGTAGCAATAAAGGTCAAGTGCTTCCCTGAAACGTACTGAGACGCTATCCATCAAACAGGACGTGGATGCATCATGCATTATTAATGACGGCAGGTCGTCTGTGCTGACGCGTTCCGATGATGGATGACAGCTGGAAAAAGCCTCGTTTTGTTGAGAGTTTTAATTTGGTTACAGATGATGATGGTTATTAGGAGACAGGATCTGGTTCCAGCGTCTTCTTGGTGTTGCTTCGTGCAGTGGAAGCAACGGTCCGAGCTGGTAAATTACCGCCTGGCTTGCTGACTGTAGAAGCACATGATTGACAGAGATAGAGGAATGAATATTCCGCCGATGTTTATCGAGGAGGATATTGAAACGAGGGCTTTGGCGTTATTTGATTTCGCGACTTTACCTGTTGGGCTCCAATTACATTTCCTGTGAGTCAACATTAATGGAAAATCCTGCATTTCCTTTGGCGCCTGAGTTGATTTTAAAATCAGTATGTGCGTCCATCCGTCTCCAGCACGGTCATTACACACCGTCCTTCCAGCAGGAACAAAACATCCCATCCAGCCACATTTGCTCAGGAGCTCTGGAGCTGTTATGGACTCGAGCTTCAAGGCGAAAGATCAGCCCCTGGTTGATAGTGTTGTAGAACAAAAGGAAGCCTTCCCTGCCTGCGAGTGTTCATGTTCTGTTCTGAGGAATAAAGACCAACACCAGGGTCGTTTTACACTGCTGCTTGACTGAAATGCAGCTGTGGAAACAGTTATTATATGAAGTGAAAGGAGCATTTTATCATCCACATATGTATTACACGTAATAATGACCTTTTTATCCTTTTCTCTATTCTAATAAAGCGAGGATGAACAAAAGCCTGACATTTGTATGTGAAATGACATTGTGCACAAGTGTAATTTCCATCAGGTGGGGGGTTGATGGGAGGTGTGTGGGTGGTTGTGGGGGAAGGTCACCTCAGAATGAAATGGTGAACGTTGGAGCGCCTGTAAACAATCACAGAGGACACATTCAGATCTCCAACGCAGATAGAGCAGCTCGAAAAACAACTGCAGCCCTCCTTTGGTTTTGATTTGGGGGTGAATGTGGACGCTACAGTCACACTGATTCTAGTTAAATATTTGCTCGCCACGTTGATGCTGCTGTTCATAAACAGCCTCTTCTTCTTTCTGATTAAAATACTAAAGCTAATATTTGCTGTATTCAGGTTTTTTGTTGCTCAGATGCTCGTCTCTGTTCTGGTGTTTGTCTAACCAGCCTTCCAATCAGCTTCTCCTTCCAGCCTTGTGCTTTGCCGGTCTGTTTGTGACACAGTAACTGTGCATTCCATCCGTCCTCCCTGCTCACCACCATGGTGTGCTAATAAGCCGGGGCTGGAAACAAGCTCTCTCACTGCGACCACACACACTCACCATTCAAGGCCTTGAACCTGAAATCAGACCCAGAACATCCACAAAATTAAGTTTAGAAAAAGATTATTCACAGCTGCTTATGTTGCTCTTTACATCAGAAAGGACGCTTTAAATGTTACTGGAAGCGATGCTGGTGTGTAAAAACTGTTTTATCGTTTCAATCGAATCCCCAGTGAGCATCTAACAGAAACATGAAACCTGAAAAACTGCGCTGGGATGTTTTAAAAGGTGGTGAAATGCAGATGGAGGCGGTCTAATCAGCGCTGCTGCTGTAGTTTCAGGGGAACGCTGTTAAGAATCTGCAACTTTCTTCTTATCTGGCTTCCCTCGCTTTAATCTGGACGACTATTTGGCTCTGCGGGGAATGAAGTTTGCCTTCTAAGCATTGCTGAAGGAGAGACAAGGTTGTTGTTCTGGTGAGGCCTCAACAACCAACACCTTTATTTGAAGCCCCAGATAAAGTCAGCTCCGCTAACCTGCAGCCCTCAGCACCTTCAGATTTTCTCACTGTTCTCATCAGAAAATGTTTCAAGTTGGTCATAAACTCAGCAGAATCTTGTTGGTCCTGAGCAGAACCAGGATCTTGTGGAGGAAGGAAACAATAACCAAACAATTAGACCTGTGCGTGAAGAGGTGATGAGTCAGGTGTAGCTCCTCTGTTAAAGGTGTAGATCAGTGTCAATGGTTTTAGAAATGGCACGTATATTTTATTTGTAGAAGAAGCTAAAGCAAACACAGGAACTCAGAACGATTGAATCTGACAAGGAAACGTATAAAGGAAGAAAGTATTCACCAGTTCTTTGTGTCGAAGGTTAGAAAAGTGCATGCTTCATAAATAATATCCTCCATAAATGAAACATTTTTAAAGGTGTTTGTTTTGTTAACACACACAAGTGGAGTGGTCTTATGAAGGAGGCTCAAGTTTGAATGGTATGTGTGTGTGTGTGTGTGTGTGTGTGTGTGTGTGTGTGTG
>BJFM01000026.1:21488-44529 GCA_016586285.1 Arothron firmamentum
GTGTGTGTGTGTGTGTGTGTGTGTGTGTGTGTGTGTGTGTGTGTGTGTGTGTGTGTGTGTGTATTGTGGACGGATGTGGACGAGTGTTTTCTATTGACAGAAATGAGATATTTCAGAATCAGGTGCTGCTGTAGTCTTCTAACTACAGCCTGCACTCACATCACCTGACACGGTAATATTTCCTCCCTCAACTGTGATTACAATCTTGTTAACATTTCACTCTTAATTTTATTGGAAGCGCCGTTCTGAGGGAAGCAGATTTCCTAATGTATCAGTGTCCACAAGTGAATTGGATCCTAGCAAACAGGCTAAATCGATGTCGCCTCAGTCAGAGATATTGGAAAACTTCCTCGTTCATAGTAATAAGAAAGATGCTTCCGTACATTCAAATTTACCCTAGCAGAGATTTAAAATGCTCAAAATATAAAAAAAAAAGAAAAAAAAAGAAAACCAGTTTCCAAGGTTGTCTTTGGTGCCGTGGTGGGAACGTCAGTAGCCATCCATGCTCAGACAGCATGTCACTGAGAACATCTTTTGCACGTTGATCTGTTAGCGGCTCATCCCTCGGGCCTCCCCGGTGTCCCTCTGACACTATCTGCTCCAGTGCAGTCAGACAAGCAGGCTACATGACTAGCAAATCAAGCAGGAGAGACGGTTTTTCCCTGCTGATAACATCGCCTTACCTCTTTGCTAGCTGCTGTAGCATCCAGCTGCCTTTCCGGCTCATTCCAAGCCCCTCAGGACAGGGGACAGCGAGCTGCTTGCGTTTGGAAGCTGTGGAACGTGAGACCTGACCAATAAACACAAGATTATCTTTACAAGAAACAACATCAGAGCTCTTCTCTGCGAATACCCTGCAAGTCAGTCACATGAATGACATTCCAGTTGGGAAACGATGTGACTTTGATGTGGTGGTCGACAGGTGATTTACATTCCAAACCTGCCCACGGTTGCCAAAGAATAGCAGCACAATGAGTACACACATGAAACTTTCTCATTCATATCAGGCATGGTAGTTTGCTAAAAGACAGAAGAAAAATGGAGTCCCTGAAAGACATTTCTCCATCCTGATGGGAGCTCATCTTCTCAGTTAATGGGCTGAACTTCCTCTTTCACAGAGGGATGGAGACCGTGAGATGGTTGCAAAGCTCAAAGTCACGACCATCATGATTACAAAACCTGTTTCAGCCTGACGTTCAACCAATCTGAGAAGGTCCCCAACATCACTAATGTGTGCACAGCGGTGCTTTCACTTTAAATTTCAACTTTTAAGTGAAAACGGGGAAAACTGGCTGGAAAACAAAGACGAGATGTGCTGAATTTGGTTCTTTTCAGCACTTTTTAACACAAAATATCACAAAATGTTTATAAAGAGTATAATAACTTACTGATAACTGGTGTAACTGTAATTTTTTTTTTTTTTTAATGACTTCTACTGTGTCGGTTGGTTTGGGTTTTCTTAGAGATCACAGCAGTTGCATTGTGATCTATCAGACTCTCCTCCCTCCTCTTTCTCTGGGAGGTCGGTGATGATGTCAGAAAAGCTTCTTCTGCAACAGTTGAGGACAAAAGAGGAAAAATAAAGAAAGAGCAGGAAGGACACGTGATGGGACACCATGCACAGCAACAGAACAGCCTTTCCGCTGTGATCAGGCTGTTCCCTCCCTCTCTGCAGGCCTTTTCTGTCAAAAACGCACAAACTATCCATCTCATCTCTAACCAACACGCTGGTCTTTGCACGTCTGCATGTTCATTCATGACATAAGTCCATCTGTGGCGCGTCCATCTGCAGGAGGAGGAGCGGCGGCGTGCAGCGTGTTCCCGGGCTGACGCCGCGTCAATGGCAGACACCCACATAAAGGAATCAGCAAAGAAGCCCTGATCCGAGGCTGCTACAAGGCTGAGGTGAGATGAAGCCTGGAGGCAGCAGGTTTGTGGTGGTGGTCCATATTAATCACATCCAGGTGAACGCTGGAGCACTGACGCTTCAGAGAAATCAACGCCATCTGTCCTGCATGGCTGATTTACACAGAAAGGACAACAACAAGCACAGCAACAACGGGACACGCTGTAGAGCTCCAATCCTGACACGCTGTCTCTAGTGGCAACGCAGCCCCAGTGTGACGTCTCCAGCCTGACGGAGGACGCAGAGAGGGAGGGTCAGAAAAGGCTGCTCCCTCCTTCCATCCATGCATGTCTAATATAAAGAACCAGGTAGAGAAGTTCTAACAGGTTCTGGTTCTAAGAAAGAAAGCTTCATCTCTGCAGCCTCTGTGCTTTATTCCTTCTGAAACAAACAAAGAGGCAGGCAGCTAACAGCCAGAAGCAGCATCAGGTTTAAAAGAAGGTGAGATCATAATTTCAACAACTGAAAGGACAGAGCAGTTCAGCTGGAGGAGATAAAGAATCTCACTCTCTCTCCACCATCCCTCTGTCTCTCTCTCCCCCCCCCCTCTCAGCCTTTTGTCCGGCTGCTCATGAAGACTGAAGGATTCACAAATGTGTGCCGTCCTGGTGGGACGCTGCTGAGAGGATGGCAAAGGCAGCGAGGAAAGATGGAATTACTGAGCCGTACGGCTGTTGCGATTGGGAGCGTGTCTAATCTGAAAATCGCAAAATACGCAGCCGTGTTTGTCCCATCATCTCTGCACAGATGTTCACAGATGTGGAGAACAAAGACATGACAAACCAGAGGGCTCGACCCTGAGATCGTAGCCTGTGATTTATTAAAGTCTGTAGGATCGCAGCGACACACAGGTCACATCTGGACCGTCTTTGAGGTGCTGCAAGTAAAATCACCATCACTCTCGTTGTTCACTAATCCTTCCATCACACGTTCATAATCCCTGATCACCATCCCTGAGAATAATCCTTAGAAGAGTGGAATTATACTCAGAAGTGAAGTTGAGCAGATGTTCAGGCTCCGTCTGTGATGGATCATTTATAAAATGAATAAGAAACAAGTCGAGTTCTGCTCCTGGAAACGTTTGAAGTGTGTTGAGCTTTGGCTTCTGCTCACAATTATCTTTTAAAAATCTGATAAAAACAAAACAAAACACTAAATTAGTCTAAAAACAATCTGGCGGTGGACGTTCAGCTGGTCTTTATACAAGTCTCTAAAATACGATGATCCAGCACCAGCTTCTAATGTGATTCCTTCCAGTTTCAGACTGATGCTGCCAAAGCAGCGATGCTAAACTCCTCCAGAAATAGAACAAATCAGTGGACAAGTTATTGTTCACATTTCAGAAGCCAAGAAGCAGCTGGTTCCTCCTCCTGTCGGCACCAGAGTCGACACACAGCAGTTGGAGCTCTTATAAAACACAGTATCTTTGACTCTATCCTGGTAGAAGACGATTAGACTGGTCAGCTCAGCGGTGCTGCAGAGCTTCATCAACAATCATGCATTAAAAGACTCATCTTGACATGAGGACATTCTCATGATAGTTGCTGATAATCCAAAAATTAAATAAATAAAATAAAATAAAATAAGTGCATGCAATTCAACACAAGCGATTTAGCGTGATTCCAGGTGTAACATGCTGATTTGTTTTCTGGATGAACATTTCACTGAACAAGTTCTTTCTCCTGAAAACACCCTGGTCCTATCCTCTCAGGAAAGCTCCTAGAAAAGTCCAGAATGGAACTATTGTAATGTGGGTAATTACAAAGACGGAGGGTTGAAACATGCCGAGCCAAGGTCCTGGTATCTTCGTCTTCAGGCACGCTGCCCTCTGCTACAGTGAAGAGATCAACAGGAAGCCAGCCGGAGTCTGCAAGTCATCAGAGGTTCCACCATCAGTTTCATTCGTCTTGAACGGGACAAAGTAAAAGTGTTGCAGCTCATTTGTAAAAATGTCATTACTGGTGATTGTTGCTGTAATTTTGTGTTTATGATGCAAAACTCTGAACTTCTTGAGTTGTGTGATTTTGGTGCCTCGTGTGGACAAAAGTAGTACTGCTCTCAGCCTGATTCTTTTAGTGGTGGTTGCTGTGAAAGCTGGTGTGTTCAGGAACCTTTTCATGAGATCTATTTTATGATAAAACTGCTGAAGTGAGCTGGTCGACGGCAGTTTCCTGCTGGGAGTCTTGAGGCCAGGCACACACTCTTCATGGAACCACGGCAGCAGTCAGAGTATGAATAAGGCAAAAGCGGCTCACTCTCGGATAATAAGATGTCCCACGCTCCTTTTAACTTTCCCACATCCCTGCAGCAATCCTCCAATGACCCCCTTGATTGACAGGCCAACAAATGAGGGGGCAGTACCTGAGAGCCTGGGAGGACAAGGATTGGGTCTGAGCTGTGTGTGTGTGTGCATCCTAATGAGACACTGCCTTCCAGAGGAATTGGACTGAGAGCCGTCCAAGCCTAATCTAGATGTCAACACCTGCTGAGTGTGCCGCAGATTGCTGTGGGGTGACATCCTCCATCTTCTGCTCCGCTGTGAAAACTTAATGTGGCAAGTGATTCCACCCCCCTGCAGAAGCGAGTGCAGATCCTGGTATTTCGGTGCCATCGTGCACGACTCTCCCTCCTGGCACTTTGGCTACTGACCTTCTTACTTGCTTGCTTGATTGCTTCCCGCCTGGCCACAGTCCAAACCTCATCCGTGACATTCTCAAAGGCGTGTGGAGAGTTCATGTTTAGAGGATGGTGAAATTTAATTCTCTCTGTGTGTGTGTGTGTGTGTGTGTATCTCAGCTTCAAATCCACACACTAACACACGTGGATGCAGAGCTCAGCAGTCGCTGCCATGTTGACTGGAGAACTCCAATGAAACTAGATCGTGTTTGGTAATATTTGAATACAATTTGCTTTGGTCTGTTATTCTTTAATTCCATTTGATGTAATCTTGTATTTTCTACAGCAGCTGATGATAATTTAATCAGCGAGCTGCTGCAGAGTCTGGCTCCCTCCTTTGTGCTCCTGGCGGTTTGGAGAACGTGCTGTTGAGATGTCTCTGATGAAATATTAAGACTTTGATTTGAGTTAGCTTACATCATTTCAACCTGAAGCCGCGCACGGAATATTTCTCTCTCACAAAGTACAATAACAGCGCCGGCGTGTCCCGCGTGAGAGGCAACTTTCGTTCATTTCACCGGCTCGCCAGTCTGTCACAGAGCTCACGTGTTCGTTCAAACCTGCTCGTGATCATTTGGTCGAAGGTTTCAGATCTGGAAAAGAAACACCTCTGTTGTAGAACACAGGAGCTTTCTGGTCTGTTCTGTTCCGCATGTTTGTTTGATTTCTGTTTGAAAGCAGGTTCTCCCTGCTGCCGTAGTCGCGGCGAAGCTCCATATCTTCCATTTTCAAAGCCCTGGTGAATACAGATGGACCACCAGGATATATCATTCTGAGGCAACTCTGGACTTAACTTACCAGCTCAGAAAACGTTTGCTGTTATTTGGCTTGTGAAAAATGAGTCTAATATTTATTTTGGTATCTATAGGTCAAAGGAATCCATCATAATATGTGCTAGCATTCCTTTTTTATTGGAATAAATAGAATGGGCTCCTGATGTCGGTCTTCTGAAGGCAAAGGGCAGCGGAGAATCCCTCCTGACTTATTCCTTTCTAGACCGCCAGCCATCCCTCATTCCATGGACTAAACACACAAACTCATTATACAGTATATTTGTGATGTTGATCTTCTCTGCGGTGTCTACTGCACGCCCTCCTCCTCTGTGCTTCTCCCTCAGGGTTCTTCTTTTTCCCAAGACCCGGTTGGAGGGTCTGAGGGTGGAGGGAGCCACAACTGTGCAGAGTGTAGTGTCTTCTCAGGGTCTGGATTCATTTCATCTCCTTTGATTTGAGGCCATCTCTGACCACAGGTCAGCAGCTGTGCACTAATTTCTCTGGGTGCCCGTGTGAAAGGCACGTCAGCAGCTGAGGTGAGAAGCTATGATTTCAAGCAGAAGACTTGCCCATCGGCCCCTCCTTTACTGGGAAACCCCAACACTGCGATGGTCCGGCCCAAACTACAGTGTTTCGAGAAGCACGGTTTTCGTCCCCTAAATGGTTTTGCACTCCTTTAATGCACACTTTGAAGGAGTCCCCACCGTCAGTGCCGTGGACGCTGCAGCCGGCGCTCAGGGCAAAAACAAGCAACACATCATCAGTCAGAACGAGTCACTCGACCCCGACCTAATCCCACCACCAACCACCACGTTTGGGGGGCTCCCGCAGCCGTGAAATCTCATTTCCCTGCTAATCGTCACCTCTTTCTCAACAGTAAAGTCAGTTAACCCCCAGACGCCTTCACTTCCTGTCACACTCTCTCCGCTAATCCCTCCTGCACGCCACCTCTGTTTCCATTTTGTCAAAATTCATTTATTTCCACTGCAGATCAAAGCCAATTACAGGCAAAGCTCATGGTTGAAATACGTCTTTATTGTTGTCATCGTCAAAATCATGCTGGTTATCTGGGTCACTGCGTGCTGATTGGCTGCGTGGCTAATGGAGTGGAAATTTTCCATTTTGTTCAGCGCCTTTCATGTTTGAAAGAACGCCCAGTGGGGAATGATACGCATACGGGAGACTGTAAACAGTTAACAGGTCTCCTTTTTTCAACAAACACCTTGTTGAGGAGTCAAAAGAAAAATGCAGAAATGGAAAATAGGCAAGATAAAGGTGAGCTCGTCTTGGGGGGCTGAAGGTTCTATTCAATCACAACTGATAAGAGAGCCGTGGGGATTAGTCACAGATAGTCTCCTTTGGTGGTGAGGAAGCAGCTCTGGGTTCAGGTGCTCCACACAGAGCGTGTCTACAGCGCGATAGCGCTGCCGGCTGCTCTGGGGCTCAACACAACTTCAGGATTTCTGACCATGTGGGAAGAGCCGCTTTGATCAAGCAGCCCAGGATGTGGCGGCGCTCAAGGCCAACGCTTTTCCGAGGGGAAACCAGGAACCAGATTAGTTCCGGGTTAGTTTAACCTCCTTGTTTTCCTCACTCTCTTTGTTTGCGCGAGCCATTGGCTTCCAAGCGAGTTTGCAGAAAAGAGTGAAAGCGGCTTTTCCTCAGTCATCCAGCTCAGATCCCTGCGTGGGTGGGCAGCTCGCGGGTCAGCGCTCGTGTCCCGTCAGCCTGCTCTTCAGAGACCGATGGCGTGACTTCCTCTCAGGCTTGAAGCTGAATCAACTTCCTGCAGCCATTTACAAACGCGGCCGTTTGTATTTGTTCAGAAGCTTTTGGCTGCGACGAGCAACAGTGGGACCCGTAGAGCGCTCTGCCCCGCAGACAGTGTCCAAAGGCACCACCGTGCACTGTGCACGTACACGCTGGTCAGTGCTGTACCCTACAGTCTGCGTTTCCGCCTGTTTTGGTTGTCTGAGATCCGCCTGCTGTTGGAGAACACGTCAGCTGGTGGTGGAAGGTCCAACCTGCATCTGCCGCGTCTCTGTGCACGTTCCCGAAGCTCATGTTGCATCTGGAACGTGCACAAGATGAAACCAGACACCAGTGACTCAAAACCACAACGATGACTCACACACACACACACACACACACACACACACACACTCACACGCACACACTCTCCCAGGGAAGCCTAAACACACAACAACAGTGTGTAATTGTAAATCAATAAACAATTAAGGCGCCGCCATCATAACACACTGCTTACTGACCTCAAATCCCTGGGTGCTAAATGTGACTCCATTTTGCTGTTGTTGCTTGGAAGCGGCCAGTGAAAAACAGTAATGGGATAGCTGTCGGCTGATGTGGATGCTGGCCAGCGGAGCGTGTGGCAACGATAAAGCTGCGATGTCTGTTTGTTTTTGCGCATCAGCAGACTGTGAAGTTACATTTTGCTGTGATGGATTATCTCATCCAGGCATCACAAACACGCATTTTCATGCTGTGGGACCAAAACGTGGCACTGCACGTTGCTTAGATGACGCGCCCATCGTCCTCCTTGTCTTTTCTCTGTGTAATTACAGTTGTTAAGTCTTTAAACAGGCAGCCAAATGTCACCTTCACTGATGCTTCTGAGCTTCGACTAAACACGCTTTTCATTTTCACGCATTCCTGTGATTTTGATGCGCCAACGAGGGTTGTTTCTGAAAGGATGGATTCATTCCAGTGCAGACGGATGTCTACTTTGAAGGTCCTGAGCAGAAAAGGGAGGGGAAACCATCATGAAACGGGTCCCAAAAGAGGTCAGAGGCACCTCACTTTCTTGATGCTGGACGGCTGCATTATTAGTGCTGATGAAGCAGCTTTAAGTTGTAACCAGTCATGTGACCTCTAGCCATGAAGGCCCATCGAAGAGGGCAAATGGAGAGAAAAGCGGGCGACGTTTTGGTGACGCTCAGGCAAAATTCTCCCAAATAAAGTAGCACTTTCCTTCAATTACAGCAGAAATGAAGAGAGTGAAAGTCTTTCAGGAGATGTGTGATCACAAAAATCCATCTTCCAATTACCAAAAGTGTGGACAATCTGCTTCAGTTTCAGGAAAATGATCCATAAAGCAAAAGGAACCAACCAAACGGTCAGAAGAATTGCAACTGAAGCATGCGCGCACGCAGCGCACGCAGCGCACACACACACACACACACACACACACACACACACACACACACACACACACACACACACACACACACACAGACACGCCTCCTCCAGTGTTCGATGTTGTGGTGTCTGCAGGAGAAGTGTGTTAAACCTTGGATTTCAAGTTCCAGAAGAAGAAAGGAGGAGGACTAACCCCCGCAACATTCTAGCACGAGGCATCATCGGGTGCAAAGAAAAAAAATAAAACATCCGGGAATTTGTCAAAATAAAGGTTTCCGTATTTAGAGCGATGGGTTTCAACTGTGTCAAAGGGGCCCGCTCCCATGACGTTAACAGGTCCTGCGGGCTCGTGCCACCATCATTGGGACAATGGACGAAGAGAGACTCATCATAGAAGTGCAAAACCACAGCATTATATACCATTTATCACATACGCGAATTCGTGATGTCGTTTTCGGCGTCGCAACGGAGGAGAACTTCAGCCATTATTATGAGGTGGAAGCGCGGTTTTAAGGGGAATAAAAACCTAAAATTAGATCATATAATTTTACAAAGGAAAACGTTGTTTGAGGGCTTCTTCAAAGGCTGGGGTGAGACTTTAGTGTTTTAATGATGTCCAAGAAGACACATACACACATCTTTTTTGCGTGGGGCTGTCCACCAGTTGCCTGTTTTTAACCTCTCTGATTCTGCAGGAAGCCTCAAGTGTTCGTTTGAGGTGCTGCAGGTTTTCGCCTTTGGCTTCACAATGTGAAATTTGCGGTTTTCGAGACGAGCAGCTGATCTCTGAGAGAGACCGGCCTCGTCAGGAGCGTCCAGAGGAAGAGCAAATCAGAGGGGACGCCAACACATGCTGGTCAGCTTCCCCGGAGATTTAGATGAGAGACAAGATTTTGTTAAATTTACACAGCTTTATAAGACAGGACAAAATGGAAAAGGAGATCATCGGATTGTTTGAAGACATTTTCTTAAGAGAGTCACATTAATACAAAGATCTATTATGGAATACCAGTATTTCATATACTGCAGTTTTTATATCACATTTTATATTCTGTAACATGTGTACATGGTAATATGCCAACTTCAAAAAGTGTTCAGTTAGTTCATCCAAGAAAAGGAAAAGAAGAAATGAGAACATCCCAAAAATAAAATATTGAACTCACTATGAAACAATTACAATACTTTGCAAATGCTCACGGTCTGTGTCATAATGTCTTTAAGCGTTTATCTTCACCACAAGAGAACACACAGAAATGCGATGCTTTGGGGAGCTCGGCCCATCGGATCCTGCCTTCGTTTGGAGGTCTGGAAATAACTCATTAATGATTTACACAGTCCCAAGACAGAGACGACACTGTGATACTGTGAAGAGTTCCACTCCAAAACTCGGGAAAGAACATAAAATACAACCTTTGCCTGAGGATTCATCCTTCCCTTCCTTTGTTCAGACGCTTGTTGCGAGCAGGGAACCAAGTTCTCACTAATTTTACCAAAACTCTTCCTGCAAATCAGCTGATTAGGTGCTGTTATGATCAAACCAACGTGAGAAGCAGACGGCGAGCTGATCCACCCGAGTCAGATCTGATCTCGTCTGTCCATAAACGGAAGCCATCGTCTTCCAGCTTCCTCAGATCCTCTCTGCTCTCAATTAAAGAGGATTTTAATCAAAGCGACAGGTGGCTAAAAGCTTAGCACAGCAAAAGCGCGACCAGAGCGACGTGAATCACGTACAGATGACGGAGCAGAAAGCAGGAGAATGAAAACACAGGCGCTCTCATGGGTTGGGTCTGTTGGAGGACCTTCAGAAGAGCTGCGGTCTGGTGGAACCAGACTCAGGTGGTCCGAGCTGTAAGTGCTAATAAACCTGACTCAGCTCCATGTCGGTATTTTGGGAATTCGGTTGCAACCTTAGCATGGAGACTGGCAAAACGGTGGGACAACGTCCGGATCTGTGACCACACAGCTCCGTAAAGGTGGCAATAAAGCGGCTTCAGTGGAGTCATCTAAAAAAAAAATCCTTGATATTTCATGCAGATCTTTAATAGTTAATAGTTTAGGATAGTTTTGTTGCATGACTCCAGGAAATAGAGATAAAACAAGGGGTGACCATCATGACTGACACCTGATTGGCTGTAAGTGGAAACTGCTTCCACTTCCAGGAGTCCGTGACCATGCTGGCTGCCAGAAGGACCTGTGGAAGGCCAATTCCACAGACTTTTGGCTTCATTTTTCACAAGAGAAGCTGGTGTGGAATATGTCTTGTCCGTGCTTAGCCACGTCACTTGGGCAAACAGCTAACCCGCCTCCGCCTAAAGGCCAAACACAGGAAAATAAAAATCGAGTAGCATAAAAATAAACCCATCCATCTTCTGTTGCCACGTGCCCCTGCCAGTCCCAGTGGATTTGAGTCAAAGGTACAGGGAGCAGAGCAGCTCAAACAGCCGGCTAATTAACACGTGTCAATCATTTTGCATCACAGTTGTGCTTTTACACAGCTTAGTTCACCTCCTGGGAATCAGCAGCCTAACAGATGTTACACTTTGGTTCACTGCAAAGACAGAAGCGTTAGCCTGTTCTGAACCGTTTTAGCATCAAAAACTTGAACACAGAAGTTTACATGTCTTTCCAGTCTTCAAAGTAAGCTACGCCAAGCGTCTCCTGGCTATGGCTTTATATTTAGGGGAACAGATTAGTGCAACTTCCCAAATTTTTAACGGCCTCCTCCGACTTATTGATTTTGCACGAACACACATTTACACAGCTGCAGCTAACAGATGCTTTCTGCTTTCTGGGGCGAATGTGATTTCTTTCAAGTGGAAAAGCAGGTTTACATCAGAAAGCCCGAAAAATGACAGCGCGCCTCCTGAAACGGCGTCTGTGTGTTTGGAAGTGCGGTGTGGGATGTTACTTAGCGACGCATTAAACGTAAATGAAGCGGAAAGCAAGCGCGAGGTCCCATCACCTCTGTGGAACAGTGTGGTGACGATGGCTCTGCGTCCTCGCCCGTTTTCCAGTCAGTCAGTACCAGTAAACGTTCCCAAACCTCCACCAAATGAGACAACTGAGCAGCACCGACGCAGGTACTGACCAGGAGAAATCTCCTCGAGATCGCGAAAACAAAGAGCATAACTTTATACTTGAGCCACCCAGGAAAAGAACCGAAATAACACAAGAAAAAAAATAAGTTAACATAATTCTGACACATAGAATTTTACAGTATGTACATTGTTGTTTTTTTTCTCCTTTTAAATTAAAATAGATTTGTCATTTGTTTGATTGGGTAGGTCCTTTACAGAGCGTTCCTTTTACATATCGCAACCATCCAGCGGGGGCAGAATTCCTGCTCAACGCTCTGTGCCAGCCAATCAGAGTGCAAGTAAGGCTACCGTCATCGAGTCCCTGCCAACAGTTTGTCGGTGATGTCTTCGGACAGGGCCGAGCCCTTAGCAACGTACATGGCAGACCCTTCAACACCATGACAAAAAGAAATAAATATAAAATATATGTAATATTTCTATATATATCCGTAAAACCAAACCCGGGATAGATTTAAACTCTGACGCGTTTTCTTCGTATAATCAGCAAACTGGCCACTCTCCCATGTCCACGCTGCGTCTCTCCTTTGTTTTTGTGTATTTTTGCAGTTTTTTTCAAGGAAAAACAAAAGTCTTCTTCAAACCTGTACAGCTTAGACGCAAGTAAACAAAATGTAAAAGTGCGTGTTTTTAGAACGTGTTTTATCCACTATATCCAAAAGTGTTGCAGGCACTTAAGTCCTTCCAAACGTTGTAGGGGTTCTTCGACAGTGGAGCAGGTTGGTTTGGTTATTTCCTGGATTCGGATCACTCGGTCTGTCTGTTTGTCTCCCATCTGTCTGTTGGCTGAGGAACGGGAGCCGCCGCTAGCCCAGGATGTCCAGGTAGACGGGTGTGGCTTTTCCCATGGCGAAAAGAACCTTCTGAATGTCCTTAATGTTCAGCCGCTGCTGCGGTTCCCTCTGCCAGCAGCCCAGCATGATGTCGTAGACCTCCTTGGGACAGATCCGTGGCCTCTCCAGGACACGACCCTGGGTGATGCACTCGATCACCTGCAGAGAGAGGGCAACGGAGTGAGACGGCTGGCTCTTGCTGACTGATTGCTTGCTTTTGTTCATAATGGGAAACCGGACAGACTGTCCTCTGAGTGCCGAGCTAATCAACCAGGATGAATCCAGGTTTGGACTTTCTGAAACACTGAACAGAAAACAGAATTTAAGGTTTTTTTTGTTTTCTTCACTTTATCTGGGAGCTGGGAGAACTTTCACCAGATGCAAGTCGTTTCCAAATGAGCCAGCCTGCTCTGGTTCAGGTGTAAAGACTGCTCACCACCAGGAAGAAGAGAGGAAAACATCTGAGCACCTCTGGGCCACGATGGTACGATCCACCGCCTGCAAGCTCAGAACGCTGTTCCCCATCTGTTCCTGGCAGACAGCAGCCCAAATCTGGGCTTGAATACGGAAACGTTCATACTCAGGAGGGTCAACAGTACTGAGCTCCAGGAAAGACTTCGACCAGTCCGCTCAGTACTGTTGACCAGTACTGAGCTCCAGGAAAGAATCCGACCAGTCATCTCAGTACTGTTGACCAGTACGGAGCTCCAGGAAAGACTCCGACCAGTCAGCGGGACGCTGCCGCTCTCCCTCCAACCGTTGCATTTGTCTACCAGAGCACTGCTTTCTCTGTTTCCCTCTGAAATAAAGGTAACTAGAGTTATTTTACCGCTGGATAAGAATACCGCGTCCTTCAATGACGTCTGCTGCTGCTTGGATTATGTTCTGCACAGCAGGACAGGAGATCATTTCAGTGGTCTTTCATAGAAACAGCATTTGTGCTTGTTGGAGCTTCCGGAAATCTTGGAGAAATCAAAGCTTGAGAAAGCTGTTTTCGGTGGAGACTGAAAGCAAAGAGGGTTGGAGTGGCTTTCTGTGGGGACATCTTACATTTTTCACACAGTAGATGGAAAGAAAGGGCAGGTTGCTGAAGCCGATGTTGGTACAAATATCGATTAAATGAAAAATCAAAAAAACCCGCTGGACTCTAAAAAGTGGCATTAAATTACAATTTCTGTCTTTTTTTCCCCCATTTTAGTGCATAATTTTTTACAAAGATGGGTATTTTAAGCAGGGCCGCCCTCCCCCTTGAACCCGGCCTGTCCGTGCATGGGCCAGTGATGTTACAGGTTGCGTAACTGATGCACCTCTGAGCGATATGAGGCGCAGCTGAGCGCCCTGCCAGATAACGGTACCGACAGCCGTAATCTGAAGCCATGCCCGTCGCCACGGTAATGGCCGACAATTACCATCTGACCAATCAGCAGTCAGAGGCTGCAGACACAGCATCCAAGAGACAACAGGAGTGCAGAGAATCAAAGAGGGAAAAGGAAACTAAAGGAGGGAGAAGCTCTTGCTTCAGTTAGGTATGTTGTTGAAATGAATATAAACCACCTGACTTGTGCATTTAGTTTTGTTCATTAATTAATAACAGGTTTAGGGATTTTTCTATGGACTGATCTCATGAGCTAAATATGAGGACATTATTGATGAGTTTGCATCCAGAAGATGCAGATAAGAACATAAAAGGCCAGATTCCTCTTATACATAGTTATTGAAGTTAAAATAAAAGATACATTAAAAAGAAGAGTGAGTTATTTCCAAGATGTTCAAGGTTTCCATTTGGAAATCTTGCTTCGGGCCCCCGTTTGGCTATGAGCGGCCCTGGTTTTAACTCCGCATGTGCTGTCAGCTGCTGTCTGACTCAGACAAACAGTCTTGACTCGAAATGTCGACGCAACCCATCAGCTCTCAGCCACAAACACCTTTCTGTCTTAAAAAGATGTTGATTAGAACCACATTAGCGGCACGCCTGCATGAGGCACACACACGTCTGTGTATGTGTGTCCGGGCCCTTAGATAGCGTGTCCATCATAGGACACTTGAAAGGAAACTTCACAAGAGTTTTGCTCCTAACAGCTGCAGGAAGCAGCTCTGAGTCTGTGCACTAGTTTTATATTAAACTAACATTTGCCGCCATCAAAAGCCGAATTAATTAATTTCAGCTTTTTCAAAGTGGACTCTGAGCTAAAGATGTAACTCAGGCGATGAGAGTAACTGTTTTGAGGTAAAAACAAGGGTCTCGTCTCCAGACTGTACTTTCTAATTGCATCTTCTCGTCTCTGAAATGTTTGACTTCATTTATCTGACGGCTTCTGTTAGTGGTTACTTTGCAAATGAAGCACACGCAGCTGTTCTCAATTAGCCTGCCTGATTAGCCCTCTAGTCAGGGCTACGTCGAGTGGAGCAACACGGAATAACTAATGTCGCCAAACTCGACAAAGACTGGCGCCGTCGGCACGGCAACACGGACAGGAAGGTGAAGGACGTGCGAGGAAGGCGGATGTGATGTTCACACCCAACATGGGCAAACAGCGCAGGTGAGCCCACCAGTGATGATAGAGCTGGTGATAAATGGAGCACCAGGCCCCCACAATAACAAGCCTCTCGGATGGATGGGGGGCTCAGATGGATGGGTGGGCTCAGATGGATGGGGGGGCTCAGATGGATGGGGGGCTCAGATGGATGAGGGGGCTCTGCTGTGGGGATGTGTGATGGGCTGGATGTAGATCAGCTGCTCCACAGAGCCGGAGTTCAGAGGAGCCGCTGAATACAAAGAAGCATTTCTCATTTCTTTTCTTGGAAACATAGATGTATAGACGGACGGACGGACAGATCAAGCTGTAAAGTGTCATTTGGTAAGTGGTAGACTTTGAAATCTAATTTCATTATTGCGTTAAGGTTTGTTGGATCATCTTAAGAGCTTCATTCTGAAACCTTTCTGTGCAGGATAACTGTGGAAATCCTAATTTGTGTCAAGCCCAAGAGCACATAAATGCCTTTTTTATTGAAATGCCAGGTTATTCTTTGAGGTCAATCTAATTTTCTCAATATGTTGGGTTTACAAGAGTAACCCTAATTGAATTTTATTGATTCCGAGTGGAAGCTCCAGTGGAAGAACTAACCAATCAGGGCTGTTTTGGAGAGCTGCATCTTGTCTGCTGGCACACTGGCATCAATTCATCACCTCAGCAGGCAACAAAACACAAAAAGCACAGCAGCTGGCTGCAGAATGAAATGGAAAAAAGCCCTATGTTGGTTTAAAAAAGCCATTTTAAGTCTGTGCTTTCACCACGCAGAGCACATTTCTGCCTTTTGCGACACCTTCAGGATCTCAACAATGGTCACGTTTGCCCAGTGGTAACCTCCATATGTCCAGCGTGCAGGCACGTGGCTGCTCCTGCAGGTGTGACCTGCAGGAACACGCTCTGTGGCAGCCTCTTTTCTCACCTCATTGTTCCCCAGCTGAAACCAAGGCTGCTTCCCGTAGGTAAAGATCTCCCACAAGATGACTCCAAAGCTCCAAACGTCGCTTTCCGTGGAGAATTTCCTGTACATGATGCTCTCCGGGGGCATCCAGCGAATAGGGAGCATGGTGTGTCCTCCAACCTGCAGGCAGGAGAAGGCATCTTTGTTACAAATGAAGGCAGATGGGAAACACCGGTAATCAGCCACCAGGGGATTAACTGTCCTTGCATGTAACTGATAGGATGAGCTTAACATCTCATGAATGTGTGCTTCTGACACTGAAAATGCTGACTGATCTGCCACCCTTTCTGTACCAGCTCAATCCCACTATGTGGAATTCTTTAGCTTTCGGTATTATCGCTGCTTTCCTGCTCTTGTTGAAAAATCCCTTCGCTGCAGCGGCGGCGTTAAGCGGGAATCGGACTCCTGAAGCGTGGAATAGAATGTGTCCCAATCGTTTCTTTGGCAGGAAGACTTTGAATTGATCCTCATAGTGAAGCAGATCATGTGGTTTCTCATGCAAATGAGAATATTCAAATGAGACTTTTCTCTTCCTGGAGGAAGATTCATATCGCCACGCAAAGCTCCTGCATTCAGGAGACGGTTGGCAAGACGGCGTGATGCAGTGGGGGCGGGCGGGATATCAGCGCTAGCTTCTTAATGCCTTCAAAGCAGCAGGACATGAAATGAAGTCTGACTTCTCCCCCTTAATGCCTCCGAGACCAGATGCTAATCGATCAACCAATCACCTCCTCCATTAGCAGACGTTGTTTAATCATCTTTTTTGCCTGTCGTGACAGCAGCTTCAGTCACGGCGGCGACCGTCTGGACTGACTGGACGGCTAAGGCGGGTGAGCACGTGTGCACGTGTCCGAAAGCAGATGCGGCTAATAACATGCTGGCGTGAGCCCGCTTCTTAGCTGTTCCCAGCAGACGTGCATGACTTCTGCTTATCTGAGATCTCTGCAGGGAGGTAACCATGACAACACCTGTTATCGCAGGGCTGGTGAATCAATCACGTGTAACTTTTTTCTCCGCCTCTGAGGCTTGGCCATCACGCCTCTGCAGATTGGCCGGATGGGTGCAGGTCACATAAATCCACCGGACACATGTAAACACGTCTGATTGGAGGAAGTGGATTGATCCAAGAAGGAAAACTGGTCTTTTTGTCTGGATGAGGATTCCCTCAGGATAGAGAACTGCTTCCAGAATATTAAAAAGTCTTTTGGGTCTTGGCAAAGATACATTATGAACTCTGCTGAGTATCGTCTAGTTAATTAGGTTTTTTTTTTTTTTTCATGTAAAAGCTACATAATTAAGATCAAATGTGTAATCTTTATACATTTTCTTTTCTTCAGGCAAAAAAGGAAGAAGATACTTTTGCGTTTCTGCGTGTTATTATCTCTATTTACTTAAATCTACTGTCACCTCATAACATAATCCAAGGAGAGACATTCATCAGATCTGGCTTCCTCAGACAGGATCGTATCATAAACGTTACCATAGAGGATACAGCTGTCTGAATATATCCCATAGTTTTCCAGGCAGTAATTTCCATATTCACAATTGAGCCAAACTTCTATTGAAGCCCTCACGTGTCCTGTTATATTCAATAAATTACCCACATTACATGTGAGATATTAAAATAAAATCTACTAAGAAGTCACAGAGAGGAATTTTCATTTTTCATGTCTTGTTTTTATGTTTTTTTCATAAACGCAGTGGTCCGTTGATCCCCCCCGCACTCATTTCCTGTGCTTAAGGACAAACAAGCATGTACGGCTCATCATTAGGGCGACCCCCCCCACCACCACCCCACACACACACACACACACACACACACACACACAAACTCTGATCCTCGGGGTGGCAAACAATCAGTTTCCTTTAATCATAATAAGGGCTGTTTCAAACTTCATTTAGCAGCTGCAACATCTGCGCGCCTTCAGCCGTGAACGTCGCTGGCATTCTGAGTCGGAGACGCTGTCTTGCTAATTACCCCCTCGTTCCGTCACGCGCTCATTGCACATTTCCTCCGACAGTCAGAGACAATCTCTGCGCAGCAGATGAATCTTGCGGACGGTTTAAGGAAATGTGAGATTTGTCAGCGTGCCAGAAGCCGCTCAGTCAGAACATCCTGTAGCTGTGACTCTTCATCACATCTGGGAGGTGCTACAAGGCCTCTGATGCTTTCGCTGTCCTTTTTCTTCTGACCTTCTTGTAGGCCCTGGAGTGGTTTGGACCGTATCTGCGTCTTTGTTCAGGGTTCAGTGATATTCGCTCCTCTTAAATCAGGCTGGACCCTCAAGAACCTTCATAGCTTCCATCTGTAGCATTACTTGTTATCTTTTACTGGTTGGGATCAACACTGAAATATTTCCCAGCATTTGATGCCTAATGTAAAGGAAAAATACCAAGATGAGCAGATGGAGCTGGTACAGAAGCAGCCATACTGCTACAATTACTCAGCATAATCAGATAACTGTAGAATTTTCAACATACTGTACCCATGTGTTTACATAAAAACACATAATCTAATATAATAAGTAAGTATTTTTGTGGTGTGGAGACATGAAGAGGTTCTCTTCAGCTGTGCCCAGAAGTCCATTCTTTCACTTAGAAAGTGTGACAGAGAAAACTGTGGGACGGGAGCCAGCTTCCATCCATCATTTCAAAGAGACCAATTAGCAAAACAAACAAGCTGCTTAAATCATTTCAAGGCGCAGCAGCAGCCATCGGCTGAACCTAGTAACGAAAGCCCCCACGAATGCTGCTGATGGACGTGAAGGTAGAGACCCTGCAGCCTTCAGGAACCAGGGAACATGGATTCAATGCACGTGCAGCGCTGAGCGGTGGGGTTCTGGTCTGATTCCCTTTCAATAATTGCTCGGCTGTAATTCTGTTCTTAATGAAGTTTGGAGAAGTAAAGGTTGAGTGTTTGGCCAAAGCGGGACTGAGCTCCAGGCAGAGGAGCAGGAGACCCTGGAGGAAGGGCCCGGCCTTCGTTTTCACTTTAATTCTCCTATCATGCCCACGCAGCCGTTCCACTCCCGTTTACCCAGGAAAATAATCCTGGTTTCCGTCCAAGCAGAGGCAGAGAACCACGAGCCACTGACCAGCTGCTGAAGCAGATGATTCACACTCAGCTGCCAGTCATGTGTGCGGCGGCCAGTTCACAGTAAACCAGTTTGCTCTCATTGTAGGAGTTGGTCTGAAATGGTCTTAGTGATGGTGAATAAAGAGTGCTGGTGGCCAGGCTGGAGCTGGAGCTGGAGCTGGAGCTGGAGCTGGAGCTGGAGCTGGAGCTGGAGCTGGAGCTGGCTACAGGCGTCCTCCCGCCACCTTGGACCTCGGCGTAAAACTGTTTTTCTGTGTTCAGCCATATGACCAGGCCGTATGTGGTCTCCACATTTAACACCATTCGCTCGGTTAACATGTAGCCTGGAGGTAAGAGACGACACCAGGACCACCAGCAAAATGCTGACTGTGGCTGAAACATCTCAGTCCATTAAAGCGGAAATGAAAGATTCGCTTCTCTTTTGTTCCTGAGAAAGTCTAAATCAGCATGAGGATGTGTGGAAACATGACTTTAGAGACCGCTCAAATGTATTGTGAATGTTTTTACATAATCTAGAATAATGAATGGTTTGTAAGAAGTTCTTGTGTGTATCAGTGAGAGCCAGATCCCAGAAATCTGCACCGGCATCTTTGGGTGCAGGTCAATGTTCCAGGGAACCTGCTGGGAAGGCCGAGCAGCCCTGCTGCTAAGAATCGTCCTCTTCACCATCCTGTCAGTTTGGAGCTAAAGGTCTGGGGATTAAATCCTTCAGATTTTCATCAGATCTGCTGCAGATCCCTGGAATCGTGTTTTACGGCTGCACCTTCCTGGAAAAGTCCAATCAGACTTTTGCTCCGTTCTGTTTCGCATTCATACATTTGCACCTTTAAAAAATGCCCCGTACGTCCAGGGATTTCTGCTAATCCCGCAGGCAGATAGATGCTTTGCTCAAACACACACGTAGGGATGGAAGAAAATGTTGTTATTTTACCAAACTTTGGGATCAGCAAGTGTTTCTGCACGGCTTATCTGGGGTGCCTGGGGTATTAGCAGAATCTTGAGCGAGAAAAATCATTTGCTCCTCAGCTTTCAGTCTAAAGCCCCAGACTCAAATACCCACCAGGCCCCCAATCCCAGTTAAGACCGAAAAAAAGTAAATGAATCTGAGGCAGCGAGGCGCCATTTTGAAGCAGGCTGATGGTGAATAATGAGTCTGGGGGCCAGGAAGCTGCACCAGGTTCTGCCCCACCTGGCACCTTTCTCTCTACCCAATTTGAACCTGAGACTGATGCAGAAACCGTTGTTACGTAAGAACGCCCAGATGAACCACCGACAGTTGGCTGACAGGGAGCTGAAGGAGTCAGCGAGGGCTGCATGCCAATCGGTCCCCCTGTAGAGTTTTAAAAAGATTAAACAAAATTAATTAAGTTCCCCTTAGTCTAAATCACTTATCTGAGGTGCACCCAGCCCTTTCCACGTAAGGCTAAAGCTCATGTGCTGCATGCTAATGACTCCAGGGCCGCTCTCACGGACGGCCCACTCTTCCCCCACTTCCCCAGTCGGGTCACGCTATCAACTTGGGTTTTTATAACAAGGCCGAGGCAATTAGCCCAGAACATAGAGGGGAAAAAAATAAACACACAAACAGGTAATAAAAATAAAATAATTGCCCCTGTAATTACCCTCATCTTTCTCGCTCAATGTCACACGGAGAAGCTGGGAGTGAGGAATGAGTCTGGAGCTTTTTTGTTGCTGTGTAAACTGGATTAGTGCTCTGCCTGTCCCACCGTGGCAGGAGACTGATTGGATTAACGGTGTGGAGAGCATAGGAACACTGCAGGGGGGTAGATTACTAGCCCGGTTGGGCTCTACCATGGGCACTCATTGGCCGGCAGGGAGCCCCGGGAGGCCCCGGACATCTTAAAGGACCTTGATAACCATCTATACACTCGCGCCAGCCTGGCTGCTATCTTTGGTCTCCCAGCTCAGACAGGAGAGAACACAAGTTCACTTTTAGAGGCTATGATGTCCATTAAGGTTCCACCTGCTGTGCTGCTGCCGAGTGGAGATAAAGTAGTATCTATTCTGGCTGCTGGGTGGTGAAAGATTCAGAGGACTTTACACAAACACACACACACACACACACACACACACCTTGTCCTCTGAGTGTCATAAAAACACAATTTTACCTCCTTAGGTGGAGTTCCTGCCTCTCCAGCTGCTCTGTCCTTATTTTGCTGACTGTAACTGTGAATATGAGATTGTTCAGAGCAGCAACGTTTGCATATTCATCTCATCTATCACCTATTTGGAGTTCTCTGCCTTTGCAGTGTGTGTGTGTGTGTGTGTGTGTGTGTGTGTGTGTGTGTGTGTGTGTGTGTAATGAAGTATTGGCAGGTTAATGAATCAGAGCCATTCGGGTTCATTTCAGTAATGGAACCATGTTTGTGGCAACTGTTGATTTCAAAGTGCTGCGGCAGGAACACTGACGGTGACGTAGCAGCTGTGCTCTGATAACTGCAGCAGATTATCCAGCAAGAGCACCAGTCAGCCCACAGATTGCTCCATTAAATATGAAAATATGTTTAGTATATTTATGTTTAATGTAAAAAAAATCCAAGCAATGGCCTAAAAACTGCATTTATCGTGATTCAGATGAGGCTGGGGATGGTGTCCACCCAGATTTCTTCCCACAATGAAAGAAAAATATTCCAACCGGAGAACAAAGCTAATGATTCTAGGGTGACCGCAGAGACCTGAGAAATGTGATCAAAACTACAGTAAAGATTCAATTAGAAATGAAGCCAAAACTCCATCCAGAGATCTGTCCAAGGCCCAGTAACAGTCCCAAACCCACAGAGAGGCTTCAGTCACGGCAGCAGATGGACACACGGACCGACTGAGGTGCCGCGCTGTTGGCCTGTCTAAAAATAGGCTTCCAGGAGATTTTAGAGTTTGGCATTTTCTCAAATTCTTGCAAAAATCCAACTCTGTGAAATAATGAGCAAGCTAAAAATATTGCTTTCCTTCTCTGAGGTAGCTGCAAATGTTCTGTCAGGTTGGTGTGCATGTGTTGGTGCGCCAAGCAAAGTGAGGAGGGAAAAACGAGACCCAGAGGGACGGAAAGAACAGTTTTTTCATCCCTGCCTGCACAGAAGCAGTAACACATATGGCCTGTGAGCTGATTAGCAGCGAGCGCCGCATAGTTTTGCGTAAAATAGCCCAGGCACCATTTGTCTTCAAAGCGAGGCTGTGCAGCTGCACAAAGAACACCAGGTCCTTGAATCTCGTCTTTGCAGAACATGGCTGAATGTCTGACAGCTGCAACAACACAGATGTGGCGTCTGAAAGAAGCTTTCCACTCCTGTGACTGCAAATGTTCTATCGTCTTCCTCACGACTAAACATGGACGCACGCGTTCACGTCCTCCTTTTGCATTCAGGCAGTCTCAGGCTGAATGAAAATGAGCAACAAATCCCCACCAGCACGAGATGAAAACGGCTCCACAGCCTGCAAACGTCCGGAGGGAAGGCAGGAAAAATGTTTATGTGAATGTAAGAAACCAAAGAAATGACTCCTTTGACCCCTGGTTCTAAATGAACATGCTGGAAATGTGAATCACCAGACAGCTAAAGAAGGAAGAGCAAAGTCATCATGAATGACGTGACGCAAACCGTCGTCCCACTGACGTGCTGTCAGGAGACGCTGGCGGCCGCTGTGTGTCACCTGTGCGCTCCCACGCGTCCGTGTACAGAACGATCAGCGTCTCTGATCCGGGTTCCTGCTCTGGGACAGGTGAGGAACCGTTAAATCCACAAACACCTTGGTGAAGGTGGAGGATCGGGCCGCAGGAGGACATCTGTGTCCCGCTGCTGCAAGCGTCTCAGCAGCAGGACAGCGCGGCAGTGCTGGGGGGGGGTTGTGTTCTGTGTGTGGAGATGTTAGCAGCTCCTTATCTGCAGGTCTGTCAGCATCCCTGCGTGGAGGTGGGCCGTGACGCCATCACACGGGGGACGTGTTATCCATGCAAGGATACACACACACACACACACACACACACACACACACACACACAC
>BJFM01000026.1:54735-72602 GCA_016586285.1 Arothron firmamentum
CACACACACACACACACACACACACACACACACACACACACACACACAACCCCCACTGATGGAAATAAAGAAGAAGTCAAGCCTATTGTGGGCTGGGCCTGCTGACAGTGGGGAGGACCAGTCACCTTAACCTTCGCTTTCTCCGCTGTACAAAGCCGCTTCCTGCAGCCCATTTACCCTGAGTGCTGCGTGCTGAAAAGTCCCCAGATTAAATCTCTGTCCCACAGTTCGGCACCATTCATTTGTCCTGGTTCACCTGAAGCCAGAACACCGACAACATTCCCCTGGGAGGCCGAGCAACAAGACGGTCCAGAGATTTACTCAGGGAGTCGGGTCCAGCCGCTGGGGGAACACTGATGTTTGGCCAGCTTTGTTTTCCTGGCTGTGTGTGTGTGTGTGTGTGTGTGTGTGTGTGTGTGTGTGTGTGTGTGTGTGTGTGTGTGTGTGTGTGTGTGTGTGTGTGTGTGCGTGCGTGCTCCTGACTGAAGGTGTGTCTGACAGCTTCCCTAGTGTCCAACAGGTCAATCGATGTGAGTCTCCTGGTCTCTGACATCAAGTCTTTCAGTGTGGAGGTTCTGACGCAGTTTGCTGGAACACGGGGGTTCCTCCCACGCTCGCGCCTCACCTCACACACAGCATTTGTCGAGTTACTAATATTCCAGGCATTTCTGACAGCAAATTTGAGCCCATGCTGCACACACACTGGTGTGACTGTTGACCCTCATTCAACAGGCAGGAACATAAACAATAAAACAGTCTCTCAGATTAATGCTTGAGGCTCCTCAAACTGGCTCAGAGGAGCAAAATGTGGCTCCTGCATCTGAGCCCATCTAGAGGACTGCTGATGGTGATGGTGATGGTGATGGTGAGGGTGAGGGCAAGGGTGAAGGTGAGAGTGATGGTGAAGGCGATGGTTATGGATATGCGATGGTGAAGATGAAGGTGATGATGATGGTGAGGGAGGCTCATCCAGCAGCTGTCTGACACTGACTTTCTGCACGACTCTCCTTACAACCTGCTGAAGCTGGATGGTGTGGTCACAGCCTGGACACTCAAGTTGTTGTTGAGTCTTGACCACACGGTCAAGACTCAACAACAACAGCAACAACAACAACAGCAGCAGAAACAACAACAGCAGCAGCAGCAACAGCAGCAGAAACAACAACAACAACTGTCCCATAAACTGCTCAGATTATAACAGTTTTGTCTAGGAGATTCGGTCTGTTAAATTTATGTTCTATTGTAAGAAGTTAAGTATAAAATACACTGACTGGTTCTTTCTCTGGTGTCTCACCTTCTTCGTGCTGGCTCTGGTGCATTTGTAAACAAGTAGTCTCACTTTTTCACCAGAATCATCTTGTTTGCAGTTTGGAGGTAAAGTTACCACCAGTATTACCTAGGGCAGCAAACTGACCCAGCGTGGTAATAACTTAGGTATAGAAAATCAGAGTAATAAGGGCTGTTGTCGTCTAAGCATTCTTTAACTGGCTGTGGCTGCTGTTGCTGCTGTTGCTGCTGCTGTTGCTGTCGTCGGTGTTGTTGTTGTTGTAAGTCGTGTAATACCTCGCTGCTCGGTGAGGCAGCGTGCAGTACTGGGGAGATAAACTTTGCTGTGTGATGGCTGCTCCCTCAGCTCACACTGGTGTTATTACTGGATTAAAGTTTTAGCATTAAGTACTTTACACTTGCTGCTCAGGGGATGTTCTTTATCGGTCTTAACAGTTATATTTGTCATCTTAGAGGCGAGGCCCAGCGTGCACCCTGAGCCGAGAGACTCCACAGATGTAAATATCTCATTAATAGGAGTGAAGCGTGTTCAGGGAAGCTCACTTTAACCAAAAGCAGAGCTGATAAAGTTGCTAAAGATTGTCCGTGGTGCTGAACGTGTAGCCACGGCAGTCTTGGACTGGGCAGACTGGTTTAAGGCTACTTTGACACACGATTGTTGTCATGCTTTTTCTGTTTTTGTTTTACTAGAAACTAATCTCCTTGTAAACTCGTACACAGAAGGAAAGACATCATCTTTGTTTCAGACCTGTCGCGTAGCTGCTTCATCTCTGCATAAGAGTTTTTTTTTTTGTTTTTTTTTAGTGGAAATTCAAACGACTGGTACCAGAAGTGACTTGACACGAGCTGGAGTGAGGCCAGTGAACCAAAGGCACTTCAAATCAAGCTAACTTAAGCTCATGTTAGCTGATGAAGCGAAGAAAAACAAAGGCTCCATCTTAATGTAAGACAACAGTTTTTGAAGCACGTCAACAGTCTGAACGTTGCAACTGTAAACGTTGCAGAATTTATATGGGTGCACGAGTGAGTGCACGGCAGTGATAGATGGTAGAGAAACCTTACAGGATCCTTTTAGTCTGTCTTGAATCAGTTTCATCTCTGTAGTTTTTTAAAATATTTGCGAACCAATGAAACAAGTCTGCAGATGTGGTTGAGCATTAGAATTCATGAGGTGGCCTCTGGTGGGGAGAATGGTGATGAATTTGGGGATTTGGTGGCGCTGCCTCGGACATGAACACCTTTGTGGTGATCCCTCTGTACTTCTGCTTTTGCTTCTTCTGACCTCTCCTGGATGGAGCTCATCGTGTCTTCAACAGCAAATGAAAGCGTGACCTTTGAAGTCCCGAACGGTCGGTCAGCAGGGCGTCTCACTCTGCAGCTTCCCTTCATTGACTCACAGCCTGGGAACACGATGGCGCCCTTTTAATCAAGCTGCTCTGCACTTTCATTCATTTGTGGCTTCCAAGCTGCCAAATTACTCTCTCCTTGTCTCTGCTGGAAGCGTTTTAATATTCAAAAACATCACCTTGAGCAGAATCATGTCTCTGTTACAGCAAAGCAGAGGGGACAGGAGGGGGGCGGGGGTCCGAGCCATGCGTGATATCACTAATAACATGGATATAATGAAAGACTGTGTGTTACACTCCAACATCAAACGCTATTGTATGCTGTGGCCAGCGGGATGTGACAAATCCGTAATTAAAAGAGCGAGCCGACTGATAAAACAAAAGCACTTGCTGGGAGACAGCAGATCCGGCTCGATATGGATCTGTCATTAGGCTAAAGAATTGTCCTTTGCCTTTTCTGAGCTTATCTCCCTAATGTGGCTACATTTCCCCAGGATTGGTCTTATTCTGCTGGGCTTTAAAGGAAAAAAAAAAAAAAAAAAAAAAGATGATTTCAACAAAAGCCCTAATCAGTCACAGCTCGCTTGTTTACCGCAATAAAAGTCAAGACCAGCACTTCATCTGGAGAAATGAAGCAATCATCAGCGACAGAACGACCATCAGGCAAATATGAGCGTGTGTGTGTGTGTGTCTATGTGTGTGTGTGTTCTGGTTCTACTTCAGAACAACAACACCTGGATGATGTTTATGTCATCTCTGTGTGTTTTCGCTGATGCTTTTAACCGTCAGCAGCTCCTCTGGTTTCATGGAGGACACAAACAGGAAGCGTTTCCTCCAGACTTCCAGTTTTCCGTCTCTCTTTGTGTTCTAACTGGACCTGACCGAGGAATTCTCCTGAATAATTCATCTGGGAAAACAACGGCGAGAGCAGCGGTCTCACACACACACACACACACACACACACACACACACACACACACACACACACAGACACACACACACACACACACACACACACACCCCAGCTGTTGGAAGTGATTCCAGAATGAGAGCTGCCAGCATCATAAACTGGCAGTGGTTCAGTCCGGAACGCCTGATGTAGACACCAACGCTCCACATCACCGTCACCACAAACAACAGCTGCTGCACTTTAAGCAGGCCTGAATATTCACAGCCTGTAGTTTGGCACATTTTACTGATCACACTCTTCCTGTAATCTACCCATTATTGGTATTATCATTATTATCCAATTAAAATCTAGCCTGCATCACAGCATCAGCAGCAGCCATGATCAGGGGGGATTTCTGTTGGACCCCAGACATGGGGGAGTGTGTTCAGATACGTGTAATTGTGTGTGTGTGTGTGTGTGTGTGCGTGTGTGTGTGTGTGTGTGTATCACCAAACTATCCTCTTGGACAAGCAGTAAATGAATAAATGAATTATGTATTGGTGGAAGCGGATCCATAAAGCAGCAGCAGCACCGGATGGGAGCCACAGGACAGCCTGTCTGAATGAGGCCTGCAGCAGGACAGCCGGGACCCGCGGGGCCCCCGGGCCACCCTGGGGATCAAATTGGAGGTGGAAGAATGTCCACCTATGCGCGCACACAATCCTTTCCCTGTTGTACACCTACACAATGTGGACAAAGACGCGTAGACACAGAAATCTCCTGGCCAGTGTTTGTGTCCTGGGGGAAGGAAGCATTGATATTCAGCGGAGGATGGGCGCAGGCACAAGCTGTCCTCAGCCTCTTGTCTTTCCTCCCAGCCAGGAGCAGAAAACAGCAGCCACTCACGACCTTGTGATGAAATCAGGGTTCGTTTGCTCGAGTCTCCCTTTTTAAACACGCAAACAGGATGAAATCTAAAAACGGCAGTGCAGAGGGAAGAGAGCGGGAACGCTCTAGGAGGGCTTCAGCAGACATCTTTGACTTTACACAGCAGGAGCTCAAGAGTGGGAGAAAGTTTCATTGGCAGCAGCTGTCATTTATTCATTAGCCTGCGATCAGATATCCTGTGCAAGACACGGAGATGGAAATCAGTGGCTGGCTCTCCATTAACCATTCATGTGATTCATAATACATCAGACCTGCCATTTATTTATTTAGTACCTCTAAATGGGATTTCCTTCGACCTCATTGGCTAAAATCCATACGTCAACTTCTGTTAGTCTGCCCAGTGGTCCTGTTTCTGACTGAGCTGAGGTGCCAAAGACAGTCTGCACGGTAAGGCTGCACGGTAAGGCTGCACGGTAAGGCTGCACTAACCTCTCCTGACCAGGAGCCTCTGATACAGCAGCGGGAGGCTAACGCTCTCATCATGGCCCTCTGGAGCACATGATGTAATGGGCAGTAATTACTAGGTTGCATCGTGGCGTCTTTTCCTAAAGCTGCCCCACGTGTCCTAGGGGACAACCGTCAGGTTTAGGGGACACTCCAGATGTTTGCATCATATGACGATCCTCGCTCTGTCACTGACCTAGATTAGCTGGAGGCCCCTCGGGCCTGAGTGGCTCCCATGTAAAGATAACTAACAAACCTGAAGTGAGATAATAAATGATCCTCACAACTCTGTGGGATCAGATCATGGGGACCACATGTTGGGCTTCTCTTCTCCTTCTTTTATGCTGTGTTGAGGGACCTGTTGGGTTAAAAGGTCATTCAGCACCTCTAACCAGAACCTGGTTGAGTGTCGAGAAGCTCGGGCGAGCCTTTTCCTTCCTGCTGTGCTCATCGGCTCTTTCTCTCCTCTGATGGAAGGGTGAATTTTGTGAGTCCCTCTCCTGTTTCTGCCTCCTTTGACTGAAAGGAAAGTGCTGTGTCTAGTCTGGTGAACCTGACAAGAGCAGGCTGTTCCAGTTCAATCACCGGGTTAGAAATAATGATGTGCGACACACAGCCACAGTGTCCCGCTGTACCACGGTAATGGCAGCCCGAGCAGCTCAGAGGAAGGAAATAACTCCGGCTAATGGAAGAATTTCCATTCAGCATGGCACAGGACGTCTCGGAACGGTACGGATGGATGTGGTGGGCTCGGTAAAGAGCAAGGCAGACCGGAGGATTCCAGACTGACCAACAGCTCCAGCATCGCTGGCTCGGTTCCCCGACAGACAGGTGGTGGTCTGGGTATCCTGCCCTACAGTGTGGATCATGTAGACGCGTCTATGATACCATGGGATAGCAGTGCTAGCGTCCGGGTGTCTTGGCGCTGCGATCGAGAGCGTCAGCGGCCCTCAGCCATGACGGCAGACTGAGCAACGGATGACTTACGCGTGGCCGGCTTGTTGCAGTTGTGTCCATGTCTGAAGTACTGGGGATTCTCCACCACGGGGATGCGAGTCATCCCGATGACAACCGCATCAGGACCCGCATCCAGAGTACATGGGGTGATGATCCCGTGGTTGACGTGATGAAGAGGGCTGGCGGAGTCTTCCTCACCACTGATCACAGCAACCGGACCTGAAAGGACACACGGAGATGATTAGCCGCTCAAAGTTTTCGGCAGTTTAATCCTTGTTTTTTTGTTTGTTAGTTCAGATTTGAGACCGTGCAGGCTGAGGGGCTTCAGATCTGTCTGCGTGGAAACGTCTCCTAAGGACTCCGGTGTTGGTTTAATCAAGCGAAATACGACAAACCGTCGTGGAGGTGGGCGGTTTGTTTTTGTGATTTCTGTGAAAATAAGTCACGGCAGTGGCAGCGAGTGCGGAGGAAGTAGGCTTACAGATAGAAAGAAATCAGGAATTAGGTGAGAATAAAGCAAGAGATATTTAGGGAGTCTTCAACACACACAGACACGTTCACGCATGCTTCATTGTATGTTTAACTAAGCGTTTAAATGTGACAGGAAGTCGGTAAGTCAGTGTGTTTCTGAAAACACGCTTCATGCGATTTGCCAAGTGATGCCAAAATCCAGCCAGAGCTCGAGAGCCAAATAACCTGCAGCCCTGAAGATAACTGATTAATCATTTCAGGATTTGTCAAGCAAAAAAGACCTTCTGTGTGGGTTTCCATGGAGACTAAGTTAGATCAGAAATTGGCATTCATTGACAAAAAAGTGAAACACTTAACAGGAAAACAAAGCACATCTGTTCTAAATGAGTCACGCTTAAAGAAGAGACTCATCAATAACTCAATAACGGCAGCAGCCTATTAAAACGTTACCTTTGCTTCTTTCCCAGCTCAATGAATAGAAACATAGAAACAAATTCCTGCCAACCAACAATCTTCTTTCTACAAATTAAAAAGAAATAATTTCCTGTCAGCCAACCATTGACCTGTCTGCTCTCACACCGACGGGTCAGAAATCACACACGTGTCGTTTTTTAGGATGGAAAAGGAGCGTGATGGCGTGACAGAGCGGCCCGTCCATAACGGTTCCTTCACACCTGAGTGGCTCAGTGGGAATGTGACTCCACCCACCAACAGGAAGTGGACCTGCCAGCATCTCCTCTGCTTCCAGCAGCGTCAGGATTGCTGTCCTTTCCTTCAGTCACTGCAAATGTTGATGGAGGAGCGTGCTGAAAACCCAGACGCTTGGCTTAGGAAGGGTTCTGATGAATCGGACGAATTGAAAAGTCATTGGATCAGAATTCAGGGCCGGCTCGACACGTTCTGGCCCCACTCCCAACAGCAGACGAAGGCCTCCTGCCTGACTCTTCTCGGATGACGGTTTTGGGAGGAAATTGCTCTTCATGACTTTGCCTTAAAAACCGCCTTGACGTTCAGTGAGTAATGAAACGGCCCGATGGGCCGGCAGGGTTTTATCGTCTGAGCGGCTGCCTGCGCACACGCAGCCGTTCAGGCCTGGACATCCTGCTGCACTGCTCTCTGTGAACCCGACATTAGCTTATTCAAGACAAATAAAAAAGAAGGCTGAGCTCATTTTCTCCTATTTATTTCAGAGCTGCAGCAGACGTGAAAAAAATTCTAAACTTTAGCAGTGAGTCCGCTAGAAAGTGGAGATTTATTTCAATTTCAATTTCTATATGAAGATTCAGTCGATTATTGAAAAGATTAACAAGTATTTTCCTGTTCTCTACAGGAGAGACGGTGTAAAAGAGCATCAGACTGTCCTGAGACGACTGTCGCTGACGAAATATCCTAAACGACCTTTTCATGAACTTAAAAATGTCATCTTGGACAAATTCACAGTAGCAACTGGTCTTAATAATTCAAAACAATCCACCTCTGACTTTTAATCATGAGCTTTTCCATTATTCTCCCCTATATTTGCACAGCACTCTTCTCTGCTGAATCCTCAGCTGGATATCTCTTAGTATTGTTTGATCTGCTGAGATGTGATGATTGACATCTGGGCTCTGCTAATATCTGTAGGAGGTAGATCTTTACTCTGGTTCTGCAAAAAATCCTATTATTTATGTCTTTAGGGAGGGGTTGAAGGTTTCGGGGTGACGTCTCCCCCGACCTCCTCTCACCAAATCAAAGCTGCTCTGTGATTGGTCCTGCCTCTGGCACATCAGGATGGGAGCAGCAGTGGGGTAATGCGATAAATATGCTGATGCACTGGTGGAAGTCACCTTCACTTCAGCAGAGATGTGAGGCCTCCAGGACCATTTGCCAGCGGCTGGAAAGACTCGCCAGAGTTTCTCTAAACTAAGACAAGGTTTTGACAGATAGTCCAAAGACTCTGAGAGTCAAGATTGTGACAGAATGTATGTGGTTTTCACACAGAATCATAATTGTTAATTATTAGTTTGTATTCATTTGTTTTTATGGCAGCCATTCATTTTTCCCCCTCCCTTTAAATACTGGGGAAAGTTTTCAGTTATGTATATTTTTCTTTTAGATTTAGCAGCCCCAGTCTCTGTGAAGGTCACCTCCACAGTAAGGTCAGCTTTTGTTTCCTTGCTGGTCACGTGTCCTCCATGTCAGCTGTCTGCTCCTTCTACGTTCAGTTCCTTCTGCTTCCGAAACGAGTGCTGAAGGTTGTTCTCAGGACAAAAGTGGGTAACAGTCGGCTTCTCCCTGTGGTGGGGAATAAATTTTGCAGCGTGTGATTACTTCCGTTCCACCTCCTTGCGGTAATTATCACATAGATTCCTTTCAAAGGTAGTTAATTAGGACGGGAATTAACTTGAGGACATGTAAAATGAACAAGAGAACACAGGAAGGATAACTGGCTGAGGCAAGGTCTCATTTCTGGTTCCTGATGGATTTGCACAAATTAAATCCATACGTGGGAAGGATGGAGCACGGAGATCTGAGCAGACCACTTCCAAGCCATGAAATACACACCGAGAGCCTTGTAGTCAGTGACCAGCTTCCCTCACTGCTTCTGTCGATATTTCAGTGCACAAAATCAGTTCTAGCTGCTGTTCAGGTCATTTCTAGACTGGTAAGTTGTATTTCAGTGCTGACATTTTTCGCCACCACATGTTTCTTGTCCATTTTTGAAGTAGCAAATTAATGTCAAATAAATGAAATGACAATTTTTGCCCAGGGCCAGTGACAGAGGACACCGTGAACCAGCTGTGTTCAGATACTTGGGGGGGAAATGTGGCTCCTCCCCCCACGCAGCCATCAGCGCTGCCGTCCTGCTCAGGTAGCTAATTTTAACCGGCGTACTAAACGGTTGCAAATGACAGAGGGAGATAATAGGCGGACATCACCGAGGTGATTCCTAACAGTTTGAATGGCATAAATAATAGCTTGAGAGAAATATGACTGGGTGTGTTTCAGCCTCATCGTGGAGCCACAACAGTGTGTCTGATGGTAACAGCTGGAGAGCCCCCAGATGGAGCTGCTGTAGTGGAAGAGTGGAAATGAGGTGATGGTGCACCAAGTCCACACAGGCAACTCAGCTCATCAAAAGAGCAACTCATTCCGCTACTGTGGAAGAAGCCTTGAAGTAACAGAACCGGTGTCGCCTGCCCCGTCTGGGATGTGTTCTAAGACAGCACGCGCCGACTCCAGCTTGTCCTGCCCGGCTGATAACAACACCAGATGACACGCTACAGTCCCCGCCGTGACTAAAACAATGCTGAACACGGGAGGGAAAAGACATCAAACCCACGCGGATGTGCTGTCCCCGAGACTCAGCTCGCCCCCCCCCCAGGTGAGCGGTATCAGCCGAGGAAACCACCGCGTTTATTGCTGCCTAGCTGCGGTCCTGACGTTCACAATGACGTCAAATAAAACAACAACGGAGCCATTCTGAAAGAGTGACTCAGCCTTTACAACCTCCACAACACACACACGCACACACACACACACACACACACCAAAGACAGACACTTCATTTTACACCAGTGATGAGAAAGGACACCGTCAGACAGTTGAGCTGTCTCTACTTCCTGCTTCGCAGCAGCCAGGGCTTCAGCCAGCAAGCGAGCCTGCGCTGCCTGAGCTGTGTGTTCACCAAAGATGAAGGAACATATGCAGCACATACAGTGAGAAACACACACACACACCCTGTTATTCTTCTTTCTTGGCAGTGCAATTCCAAACACCCAAATGGAAAACTGGTGTCTTTGTTACAGGCAGAAAAAGGTCTGCAAGAGTGAGCGGCTCCAGGAGGAGTGGATGAGCAGCTCCAGGCACGCTCACCTATATGAGGATTAGAATATGAAAGACTTCCTCGGCATCAGGCAGTGATTGTACGTAATTCACAAATGCAGCGAGCCGCTGCGGTACTTCAGCGCTCGTGCACGTCGGTGCTGAAGCCGCTGCTTCGACTGTTGCAACAGGTGTTTCAAAGGCGGCGTACGAGCACCGATTACGCGGCTGATGAGACGTAATTTCTCCGACACCTTGATCACATTCAGGATTTGGCTTGGCTCTGCGGCGTCTGCGTGTGTCTTTAAACTGAATCCATTCACACAATGAATCTGGGAGGTTTCATAAATATGGATGAGCTGCTGCACAGATAGCTGCTTCCTGGAGCTCCCAAATGAATGGAAATGATTTCGAGTGACATCAACCACGATAAGTGTGCTGAACACAGCTGAGCTGAAGGAGACACTCATTTTCTCATGGCTGCATTAAAGAAGCACCAAAGTCACCATCCAAGCAAACATCATCCAGCAGAAGCATCTCTGCAGGGGCATCATGAACGCCTTCACATCCGCCACCGAGCCAGCGACCCTCCGAGGCGTCCGTCCCTCAGAGTGAGGCTTAAAAGCTACACGGCCGCCGTTTCCAGAGCAGCACATGGGGCTCTTGGACTGCTGGAGTGTGTGAAGCAGCAGCAAGTTGAGAGTGCACCAGCAGAAAGATGCTTCATATTTAATCTGAGGTTTTTGCAGCTTGTTATGGGAACACAAACAAGCCCTCCATGGGGGCTTCATTTAGGTCCTTTAAATGGCTGGCGGGGCCATATTAAGGACCCTGTTAACCTTGTTTTCTACTGTATACAGACACGCTCACACGTGACCTCAACAGCAGAAATACTCCATTTCAGAAGGATGAGGACAGAGTGTACAGAGCAACAAACGGCAGAGCGATGCATCAAAACCTAAGAAGCCTGGAAACCATGATAGAAAAGCAGTTTTAAAAGATTGCATCTCCCTTTTTGCCTTCCTAGCACTCCTCCTGCCTCCTTCTCATCCTCCTCTTTTCCCGGAGGTCTTAAATCCTGTCTCCCTGAGTAGGAAGCTTTCTCTGCCAAACACGTTTGTTAGCCTTGGAGACGACAAGAGAGGGACCCCAGCGTGTGTGTGTGTGTGTGTGTGTGTGTGTGTGTGTGTGTGTATGCGTGCGTGCGTGTGTGTGTGTGTGAGAGAGAGAGAGAGAGACAGAGAGAGAGGTCATTCTAATTACAAACTGAGATGCATGGACACTGATCAACCTTCACACTCCTCCAAACACTGCGGAAGCTCCGCCAGCTCCGCCAGCTCCAGCTCCTTTTAATGGCGTGTTTTGAAGCAGCTGCTGAGACACAATCACACAGAAGCAGCGTTCAAGAGGCATCTCTCCAGTCCAAGCTACAGGAGCAAAAACACAGCGCACAACAGCACAGCTGTTCCATAAAGAACCTGATTCCAGAAACGTCAGCCCAGTCACCAACATGAGATCCACTGTTGCCCTGGCAACAGACACGGCTCAGGTAAACAAACCCCAACTCAGCATCTCTCTTCACCTCCTTCACATGAGCACCGGCTCAGCTGATCTACAGCACCTCCGTCTTCTGTTCTCTTTCCATCACAGTGCTGTGATCAGCGGCGGCGGGAGGCTGTTCTGTACCTGCGACATCCGCCGCGGCGCAGATGGCGCTCCCTCTGCGGCGATGTGCTCCTCCACAGAGCCTCTTTAACATTTCAGTCAGCCTCTGCGCAGACTGATGGCTTACAGGGGCAGCCATCCGGGGCGCCCGGCCAAGGTTAGCCGCAGCATCAACCTCCCTTTATGCGACCCTGCACGCTGTAATAACGCACGCCGAGGAAGGACGACCCTCTTTACAGGCTCTCCGAGTTCAGGAGTTCACAGCACATAATGTCTTAAATAATGCCTCAAACATCCAGACAGCCGGCAAATTTGCCCTGATGCAGTCAGACAGGAAGAGCTTTCCAAAGCTGTAAGTGCTCCGTCACATCACGATTGCGGAACATCCGCTTTCTGCAACATTGCGGTCGCTGTTTCAATGCAGCTTTTCAGAAGTCACCCCTCATCTGCCTGTTAATGCTGCCGTTTGCTAAATGGGAGCCAGAAGCACGGAGGCCTCCCTCCTGGTATTTGTGTTGAAATGATTCGGTGACGCCTGTCCTACTTGTCAAACCCGGATGGAAAGTAGGCGTTGAAAAAGGAGGTTTTTATGAGATTTTCTGTTTCCTTATTTGTCTCATCCACGTGGATGTTTCTGTCCTGCTTAACCATCCTGCAGAAGATGTCACACTGGATGTACAACAGCATTTAGAACAAAGCAAACATCAAAGCGTCTCCAAGGGTGACTGCTGTGGGCGACACTTTTTGAAACAGAAGACATCATCTGTGCTGTCAATCACTGACGGGTCTGTAGGGAGAGGAGCTAAAATTATCCTCCCCTGTGGTCTGTGTCTACACATCTGTGCAAATGCAAACAGAGCAGTGTGGACCCGAGCTGCTAGATGTCTGAAATGTACGAAACAGCAAACAGCTAAAACTTATTTGTGAGCAAAACTCAAAAAAAAAAAAAAAAAAAAAAAAGCCAAAAAACCAAAAGCATTGAATCAAGATGGGGGAAAAGGAAAATGTAGGTCGGCTAATCCGACTCTCTCTGACTGGAGGGCACCAACAAAGAAGAAGAAAGGCACACCAACTAATGCAGCCAATTAAACTCCCCCTTCCCCCCCGAGCGAACCCATCCCTCCCTCAGCAAACACTTCAAAGTGCTGCCATCAGCGAATGGCAATAAAGTGAATGAGCTGGCTGCAAATGGGCCGCGCTGCTGCGGATGCAGAGGCAGGGGACTTCAAATGACACCCATCACCATCAGATAACAGCCTCTCCATGTGGAGGGACGCTCGTCCCTGAGACGCCGGGTCCACGCAGCGCCTTCGCCCATTGGACATTTGTGCTGATGGCCAATAAGGGCGATGGCCATGTTTGCGGAAGGAGGGAAGCAGCGCCGCGTCATTACCGCTCTGTGACACCATCCTGGCGGAGGGAGCGATGTCCCAGCGGGAGGCGTGAGATGGCGGCTGGATGGGGGCCATCACCCAGCTGCCTGCCTCTGCCACAGCCCTGTTCTCAGGGCTCCAGCGGGGACGGGCCACGTCGCTGCTCCAGGTGCTTTCAAAGAGCAGAACTGGAGCATCTCATTACACAAAATACATCTCCCACAAATCCCTGCCTTTACATAAAAGCCTCCAGTTGCCCCTCTCTCACTCTCTCTCTCTCTCTCTGCCTCTTTTTCTTGCTCCATCCTTTCAGAAAATGTATTTCTCCCTCCCTCTTTTTCTCTGTTTCACTTCCAGAGCTCAGCTGTTTTGTGTCCTGCTGGGCATTCACAACGGGACCATTTCCACACCAATCTGAGCCGCGTTTAAATAAACACCAACAGAACATGTCAGAGGGAGCCTGTGAATAACACCAGAGGCTTATCCGCTTCCGCAGCTTTACAGAGGAGAGGGGGAGGCGTCCGGCTTCTTCACGCCCCCCCCCCGTCTGCTGGAATACGCAGCATCCGGCCCTGACCGAGCTGAACCTGCCGTCTGTGGGCTGGAAGGGCCTGATTTCACATCCAGATCACATCCAGAAGACCGTGAGGGAGGACGTGCTGATGCACGCCGACTGTTGTCTGTTTTCAAAAAGGCCTTGCAAGCGCGTCCCCTGAGCCGTCAGCTGACACCGAACAGGAGAAACCGGACAGACTTTATCCCAATCAGAGACGCGTTTGGTGCCAGCGTGGACACAAGGGTTTCCTGTTTGACGCCAGCATGGACATAAGTGTTTCCTGTTTGACGCCAGCGTGGACACAAGCGTTTCCTGTTTGATGCCAGCGTGGACACGGGCGTTTCCTGTTTGACGCCAGCGTGGACACGAGTGTCCTTCTGTGACAGCCGATAAAACCCCATCAAGGATGAAAGGAGCCAGGAAGTGCGATCCAGTCACGTCCTCGGGGGCCTCCATCTTCGCTCTCCTCTCTCCTCTCCTCTACGTTAAACTGAACCTACAGCTCGTCTCCTCCTGCCAGGATGGACATTTCAGGCAGGAGGACAAACAAACGCTGCTGCGGCTCCTCGGTTTGCTCTGACGGACGCTGCGGCCTCGGAGGCAAACCTGTGACTGGCAGAATGAGAATGCAGCTCCTGCTCCGACTCCCGGAGCATCGAGGAGATGGGAGGATGCTGCAAAGGGCAGAAGGCAGTGGGAAAGCGGAGGGCTGCCTCCTGCTTACCTTGGATTAGTTACATTACTGATCCCTCTTCAGGTCGGAGGAAGCTGGAGGCACTGAACCGAGAGACAATTACACTAATCAGAGGCAGACAGCCAGGCCTTGACTTCAAATAACGAGCCCATTTGAGACATTATCTCGGCTGAAAAAAGAAAAAAAAAAAAAAAAACAACTAGCAGATTTTAATCATGTGCCCATCGCTGCAGAAAGAAGCACCCAGGAATCACGGGATCAACTCTCTTTGGTCTGATTAATATTCAGAGTAACAAAGTCAAAACTGTGATGATCCAGTAAAGAAAATCCTTCCAGCAATAATTTGCCCAATTTCACACTCGGTGAATATCAGGCTCCCAGTACACAACCAGTGTGTCTGCAGGCCTGCTGAAGCGCTGGCGAGGCTGCTTCAGCTCAGGCAGCATCTCTTCACCCTTGCAGGTGTATCCTCCATCACCTTTACTTTGGTGAAATCATAAAACAAGCACAGAACGTTCACTTTGTCCTGATGGACCCGTCCTGAGCTGAGATCAGGCTCCTCCTCATTCCACTGGCTTCTACACAGAGGAGCCAGTTTACTTCCTGGCTGCTGTTCCATCCCTAATGGTCTTTGATTAATTAAAGGAGCGATCCTGCTGATATAAATTACATTCTGGCTTTTTCGTATGTCATAAATCATCTACGTGGGCCAAAAAAACCCAAAATCTCCCAGCAAAATCAGCTCAGTTGACCTATGTTCTGTGAGATCTGTGAGGGTTTGCAGGCAGCCTTTCATTTTTGAACACGTCTGCCTAAAATGATGATGATCAAGCCCGGCTTGAGTGGTGGCAGCCATGGGAGGTGTTGCTGATGACGATGTCACGTTCCATACAGGAGCGCCCGGGACTCTGAATAACAGCATCGGCTAACAGCTTTACGGGAATGGCTGCCCTGGCTGCCCTGGCTATGATTGGTGTGCACGTGTTAAAGAATGAATCAGCAGCACGGAGGCCCGGTCCAGCAGCCTTCCCCTCCTCCCCCTCCTCCCCCTCCTCCCTGGGCAATTCTCCCCGACACCCTCAGAAGACAGCTTTCTGGCTCGCCGCCTCCTCACACTGTAATGAAGGTCGGATGCTGCTTTTCCGCATTTCTGCCCACATTAGCATCCCACGTTAATTGGCACCATTTGCTCAACGGCATCGCTGGTGTTTGTGAATTACTTTTACAATTGTCACTAATTATTGAGCTCGATGAGTGGAATTGGCACGACTGGAGCGGAAACACAACAGGCGGGAGAAGGATTAAGACTTTGGGGGCAACAAGAGGAGCTGGCTAGCTAAAAAAAAATACAGTATGTATGCTAATGAAGGGGGGATTACATACAGACGGCGCTACTGTGGATCTGGCTGCCATGCGTGCGTGATGAATTACTCTTGCGTTTTGGCCGCATCCCCCAGAGAGATGAATCTTGCACATTCCCTCTTCCTTTCGCATGTCATTGCCACTGGAAAGTTCCTCCTAGCTCCTCGCTGAGAAGCAGGTTGCGAGAGATTTATGTAACACGTCTGCAACAGCCACTGTGCAAAAGCGAGAAGCTAAATCCACAATGGAGTTGACATGAAACGATTACTTCTGTAATCACAGCCGGCTAATAAGCCCCAGCTCTGCCTTTCAGAGCAGGCAGAGAACCTTGTTTTAGCTGCTGTCAGTCGTCACGCATTAAACTCCCAGAATCTCATCTGATGCAGCCTCAAACTGGAAGTGAAACATGTAAAACAACTTTGTTTTCACACGCAATTAGCCCGCTAACGGAGCCAGTTGGCTCCAGGGCTGCTTTCTGCTGCATAAACTATTTTAGCTTTGCATGTAGGGGCCATGTTTAGACGGCCTCACACGTCCTCACACTCACAGCCGCTTTCACGAGACCGTGTGATGAGAGGCGAAGTGAAAAATTAGCATTTGTGCTCAAATAAGGGCTTGTTAGCAGGAAATAAAAATGCCGTACATGGATCAGAACAGCCTGGAATGTTAATATTATAGGATCACAGAAGTTGAGCGTCTTCATCACGCTGTTATTTTTGAAGCAAATGAAAAAGCAAACAGGCTAAAACATCATGATTGACACCCGAGCGCTGCTCAGGATTGAGCAGGCGGAGTTCTGGACGGAAACTCATTATTCCGGCTCCAGCGACCAGCCGCTGCGCTGCTGCACTCCGGATTGAAATGACATCTGCAGTGAGACAAAGTGGCTGACGGACAGGCAGCAGCCACAGAAGCCCAGCCTCTCTCCCATTACTGAAGGTAGGTGAAGCAAACAGCTCTTTGGTGTCCTGATGGAGCCAATCTGGCCCGTTTACGCTAACAGTGAGGCCGGAGAGTCCCGGAGCAAATCTACACGCCGGCTTATCTTCAGCGGGTGACAGACGTGCACGGTGCACGGAACATTCAGTTCAAAGAAGTCTAATAAGTGAGGATGGAGCAGTTGTCTGAGAAAGAGTGTTCCGTCTTGTCAGGATAAGGGCCGGCGGTCCGGCCTCTCAAAGGCCAGACAATTTGCAGTCCAAATGTCAGGTTGGGAAAAGGTAAACACGGCCTGGTGGAAGGAGGCCAGGGAGAGACGGAGGCTCAGGTTAAAGACGTGCCAGCCTTTATCATCCAATTATTCAGCCCCAAACCTTCCCGGACAAACAATGCATTAGCTGCAACAACAGGCCTTCCTGGAATATGAGGAAGACAAATGGCCATCTTCTGCACAGCATTAATCTTTCATTAAAAATGCTTTACTTTTCCTTGTTTTGCATTTTTTTTTTTTTCTTTTTTTGTCTTTGTGCTGTGGAGGAAATTGGATTTTGCCCTCTGGCACAGCAGCAGGATCAGATTGTGTGCTGCAGTCAGGTGGATCTTATCTCAGCCTCAGCACACACTGCTGCTCCTCTCCCCGTCGAAATAAGCTTCAGTCTACTGTTGACACAGAAAAGAGGGAAAAGAGGGGTGCGCACGCACGCACGCACGCACACACACACACACACACACACACACGCACGCACACACACACACACACACACACACACACACACACACACACACACACACTATGACAATATGTTTTTTCTCCCTTGACTAATGTCTATTTGTTTGTTTGTTTGCATACATACTGGATTTACCTGCAAACTCATTTTCCATGCAGGTGTGGGTGTGTGTGGGTGTGTGCGTGTGCGTGTGCATGCATGCATGCATGCGTGCTGGAGTTGTTGATATATAAATCTAAATGATACCAGCTCTAACATGACCCAGAAAGAACTGATTGCTGTGGTTGCCATGAAAATACTCTTAAATCAAAGCTGGAAGTGGTTTTAAATCAAGCATGCTCACACACACACACACACACACACACACACACACACACACACACACACACACACACACACACACA
>BJFM01000026.1:72680-88964 GCA_016586285.1 Arothron firmamentum
ACACACACACACACACACACACACACACACACACACACACACACACACACACACACACGTGCGCGCTTTTAACATCAACACCCATGCACTAAGGCTACTTTATTTGTAAAAGAGAAAAACAAAAATGAAAAAAAAAACACAGGATGTGCTAAAGTGTGTGAGTGTGTGTTTGTGCATCCTGTCCTCTAAAGTTGCTGATGCTGCGTTTACTGTTGGGCTTAGGCTTGTCAGTATTCATATCAGCTAATTCTGTCAGGTCTGACCAAGCCAACATCCGTCTGCATGGACTCCTCTCCTGCAGACCCCCCCACCTGCCTTTGGCCAGAAAAAGCTACCACAAAACCAAACTTGCTGGATGTTTAAGTGACGTAACCAGGAAAATGAGGCTAACTGGATCATCGCAAGCCAGGCTCTCATGGCTGTAACGTGCAGGTATATACGACGGGCTGCGATGGTCAGACGTGTCCAAACGATGTCCGTTGTTTGGATGATGTCTGACGCAGGAAGTCACCCGTTAAAGCCCGCTGAGGCAGTTTCCTGTCCCAGTATCCCAACTCCTGTTGTTCTGTTTGTTTTCCTCCTGTTTTCTCTCCCTTTTTGCAGCTCCTGCGTCCTTCCTCCCTCTTCCTTCCTGCACACACTCGACCGGGCTGTTGCAGTATTAGCCTGTTAGCTTGTTTGTTTAGCTCATCATCACCACACTCCCCTGGGCTACATGGAGTTTATCTCCCTGCCAGTTAGCTGCCACAAACGCAAACACAGACGTAAGCCACTTTTCCACGCAGCGGAAACACAATAATACAACACCAATGCAATATTCCAGCAGCCACTGCGCTTTCAGAGACCTCCTCCACAGACTGACGCTCCACTGGGACAGCACTGGTTTATTAAAGGACTGACCCGTCTCTGGAAGGTCATTTAAAAATAAAAAAAAGGAGGTCTTATATTCATGAAATGAAAATACATATATCTACAAACATAAGACTGACTTTAAAATATTGTGAGGAAGGGAAATGTCAACCACATGCTTCCAGTCTAGCCAGAAGAGCAAACACGTCCCGTCACCGTGCGCTGGGATCATTGAAAGATTGTATTTTTTAGCAATATAAGCCTGTGAGATGAAAACCTGCTGCTATGATTCCATTCAAGCTTTGGCTGGTTATTACTTTTGAAATGTTCTTTGTTAAAATATCACAATTGAAGCTGAGTGTTGGGACTTCTGTAATTACAACTGACCTAAACAATCTATTCTCAGACTATAATTAGCTAAAATGTTGGTTGTTTCTGTCTGATTGCATGATGTGATTTCGGCACATTTACGGTTCAGAGGCTGTCGAAATACAAATGAGGCCAGTTAATAAAAACTGATCTTTTCATTTGTAATTAAGTCAGATTGATCTTGAAAGGTGCTGCCAGCCTTAATGAGCAATCAACAAGTTACAAGTCTGAATTCAGCCAGACGCATTCATTAAAAATAGGTTCACATGTTTCGTTTTTAAATGGCAGGATTCTACCGTCTTTGCGGAACCTTGAGATTGCAGCCGGCTGTTTGACTCACTGAAGAAAACAAGGTTCCCTGGAGCAAACTCCTGGATTCCAGGCTCCTGTGTGTGGTGTGGAGGTCAGGGTCAGCAGCAGAGGAGCAGCTGAGAATGCGCTCAGTGTCTGGCTTCAGGACACTTCAGCAGGGTCCTGCTGGATGGAGATGGCGTTACTAACCGTTTCTAAGCCTCAGTCCAGTTTAAGAACCTGGGAGGCGACAGAAGATTCAGCCAGACTGAAACTGAGGATTAAAGTGCTCGGCTGAAAAGACAATAACGGAAAAGAATAACGGAAAAGAATTTGGGTATAATTCTGACTGATGAACCCAGTTCACGTCAGCAAAGTGGAATAAATATAATAATGTTATTAGAGCTGAAACGATTATTCAAAAAATTCGAGTAATTTGACTACTAGAAAGCTTTGATAAAAATTATTTGTGTCGAAGCTTCATTTAAATTCAGACCACGATACTTCTGTGTTTAGCAAGGATCGTCATTTCTGTTGCTGCTCAGCTGCTGATACGTCACTGAAGATCAAGATGAGGTGCGGATCACAAAGAATTTAAGATTAAAAAGAAAATAATACGTAGAGCAACGTGTCCACTGCAAGATGCAGTTAGCTTAGCATAATAGCACCACGCTGCTGCTGCAGCACCTCCAAAGGCAACATCCGTCTCCGCTAAAGGTCTGCAGAGCGGACCGAAACAGCGAGCTAAGGCTAATGGTATTTAGCAGCAATTAACAGAAATCAGTGTGATTATGATTGAGAGAAGTCTGCTAACTAACACACTAACACACAGCTATCATGTTCCCCCAACTTGGTTAAGTTTTTGCCTAAAATAATTTGAATAATAATCTGCAGAAAATAAAGTGCTAAAGTGAGTTTGTAAAAAATCAGTTTAATTACCTCCGTATCTAAGTTGGATATTATTTGGAGCATGATCAACGGAACAAGAATGTGCTTTTCAATAAAGTTAGAGTAATGTAAAAAAAAAATTAAAAAAATCATCGATTACTGAAATAATCGATTGCTGCAGCCCTTGATGTTATATAATCAGAGTTGGGCTCAAACCATGAAGTGTTTATCACCTCAGCCTGAAAGCGGAACATTGTAGAACAGACACGTCACAGGTTCGACCCCGAGGACTGACTCACCCCTTCACAGACGACTCCAATTCATCTGGACGGCAGCGCGTAAAATAACACAGGAAGCTGTACTAAAAGGGACTGGAGGTCTTATTACCAGACGAAGGTCCGCTGAAGCGTAAGGACGGGCCCCGTCAGCGTAGGAGCTGCAGAACCATAACATGGGTCTTCCTGGACAGAGAAAATGGGGAGAAGTGGTGCCGCTGAGCTAACTCGGCTCCGTTTAGGAGTGGTCACCAATCACAGCTCACCAAACTATGAGGTGGCGCGATCCGGCCCCATCAGTCAGCAGCCTGTCAGAAGCTTTTACAGCCGCTCAGACCGAAGACGCTTGTGAGCTCGTTATCAAAGGCGAAGCTTTCACCGAGACAGAGCTGTGACCCAGAAGACCGTGACCTGTAAAATTGACGTAATCTGCCGCCGCTGAGGAGCCGGTAATGACCTCATCGCAGTGTGACACACTCTCCGTCTTCATTTCACACCCTCTTAAAACAGCCTCGGCATTTCCTGCACGGCCCCGCAAATCCTTCTCTCCAGTGGCTGACTGGGAAATATGACAAGCAGCACTGGGATGGCCACACGGGCCCACGCCACATTCTCTGATGGTACCGCTAAACCAGGTGGGCAAACTGAGGCCCGGGGGCCACATGTGGCCCAATGAACTATTTAGTCCGGCCCTCAGAGCCTCACAATCATTTCTCCAAAAGCCAAATGAAGAAGGTTGTCAGCTTGACAGGTTAGAAAAAGGTTCACACCCCCCCCCCCCTTCACCTAGCATGCTAACATGTCCTCTCAAGAAGGTGGGGCCAAACATCATTTGGAGCTTCATCATCCATCTCTAGTTGGACCAGTTTACAGCCTCTTCAACATATTTCCTCAGTCAATAGTCCATCAAGCAGGATTTTTAATTAATCTCCGATCCTCATGTGGGGGGTTAGTTTCCTGCACCACCTGGCCGGCCCCTTCATCAAGATCTAAAACCTACTGTGGCCCTTCAGGCTAAATAACTGCCCACCTCTGGGCTAGACCATAAGCGTAACCACAGCAACCCTGACTCTTCCTGTCCTGTATTCTGGGCCGACATTGCGATACTACGGACTAACACTTCTGTTCGGAGGGTTACTGAGGTGTGACGAGGCCACCCGAACACGCTGCTAAAGCAGTCGTGCAGGCTAATTTGTTGCTAATTTGGCAGCTAATGCAGCTCCCCGCACTTTCATTCATTTAACTGAGGTTTGTTTTCATTGTTTTATCCTCGGCGCTCACAAACTCTATTAGTCCAGAAATGGGAGGGAGGGAGAGAGGGAGAGGCGGAGTGAGATGGTGGAGGGATACGTGGGAACCAGTCTCGCACCAGGGTCCCTGAGATGCCGACAGAGATCGGTGTGTGTGTGTGTGTGTGTGTGTGTGTGTGTGTGCATGTTTCTATAAATATTTCATCCTCTAGTTGTGATTGCACATCTAAAATGACTGTGCAGAGCTGAAGGTGTCGGCAGCCTTTGGGATGACTCAGCCTGCAACCATGAGCCACAGCTCACTTTCAAGCACGCTGACTGTTTTTGCTCTTTTTACAATCCGCATCAGCACTAATGCAAACAACGTCATCGTGCTGGGACACCTGCGGGATCCCACACACACCTCAGAACAGCCCAGGAAGGTTTGGCCTCTGCACATAATCTGGATTAAGACCCCACTGTTCACGCTGGAAGTGCACAGTGGAAATGACTTTTCACTAATGAGGGGAGACTGAGAGACCACCACAGAGCAGACTGCTCATGGATTTCCAATAGCCGTGCATGTCCCCTGTCACTGGGACCAGAGGACTCTACATGCTTAGTTAACCTTAGATGCATCCAGACTGAGAGTTTTATGTCCCAAGTTACAGTTTTGATTGAAGGACAGAACTATGTTGCTATAATTTAAGGGTAATTCTTTAGATTTGGTAAATCTGTAGGTGTAATAGAGTATCACAGCTGTATCACACTGGTTATTTTTCCTATTTAGAACTGGATGATATATTTCAGAGATGTTTGAGGTGACTACTGGGACAGCTTTTAATCGTTTTAATGCTGGCACGCCGTCATGCTTGAAGGTATTGTTTGGTCTGTCGCTGCTGTCAGTGTGAAAGCGGCACAGTGGTCCTCGTCGGTGGAGGAGTGGGCCTGCAGCAGCCGCAGACTCGGCTCTTATATAACACCCACTGTTTGCTGGGCTGGTGGCTAAAATTCACACAGAATCGGCTCCTGCTTCCACAGATGACTAAAACCACAGCCGGAGCTGCTTCTCCTCTGCAGCATCACCTTCAGAATGGATGAGGAGCTTTGACGTGCGGCGCTGCACAAAGCTTATGGCAGCCTGGTGCCCCCTCACTGAGCCTGTCAGGGACTTCTGGGCTTTTCACAGTCACTCGGTGAATCAGGAGCTGCGCTGAAAGAGTTTCGGCGCAGCTGCAACCTGAGCTTTTGACTTTGGCCTCATATCTGCAAGAAAACCTCAGATGTTCACAAGAGAGGAGTCACGCGAGCAAAGCCCTTCAGGGATCTGATCTGATCAGGACGTTCCTATAAAACCACCAAGACGAGGGAGTCTGTGCACGCCAGAGCGTCCCCACTGGCACACGGCAGAGAACCCAAGCTCTCTGAGCAGCGCTTCAGCTCACCTGTAAAAGCAGCAGCTTCATGTTGGGCTGCTTCGGGCTCCTTTGCTCTAAGAGCAGCCTCCTCATTCAGAATCAACAGGCTCAAACACCAGAGCAGCAGCAGCACCTCGGGTACCAGACAAGAGCGCCCTGGGCTGAGAACCGAGCCCTCAGCCTCTGCTGAGGCCTGACTGGTCCTGAACACTTCTGCAGCCCTCAACGTTCGGGCCGTCCAGGCTGACTCGTCTCAGCCCCTCAGCGGCCTCTAAAGAGGAGAAGCTCATCAGCACGGTCAGACTCTTTCAAGGTGTTGCAGAAAATATGAGTGTAATAACCGTTTGCAAGTTCCTGGAGGATGCAAAGAACACAAAGCAGAATGATTTTAGATTGTAGAGACGTTTACGGGTTTATGGTTACCTCCTGCCTATCGATAATCTCTGAAGGAGAAAAATACTATTCATATGTGTGTGTGTGTGTGTGTGTGTGTGTATGCATGTGCTGTGAGGGATGAATATCAAAGACAGAGTGAAAAGTCTGCTGGTGTAAACAAACACCAGTGGACGGTGGTTGATTGGCCTCCAAACGCTGGTATGGTTAGACTCACAACACATCCATTATCTAGCGCCGAATAAAAGATGAAGTGTCTTCTGAGGACCTTTCCTGATCGATAGTAATTGAAACGTGGAAATGCAGAAGCTGTCCCTGATGCATTGTGGGGGGGGTTTCAGCTCAGCGGCTGTAAAGTTGACTCGGCCATTGAAACGCTACCACTGCAACCTACATTTCCGAGAAGCACATAAATGTAACTGCAGCTCTGTGGGTTGAACAGGACCACCAGAGGAGCTGCTGTGAGCCCTGGATGGTCTGCCTCGTGCATGTGCAGTATTTATATCAACAAGTCACCTGGGCGAGGTCCGATGTAGATGTTCCGGTGTCACCAGACATTCTGTTCCAACCAGATGTGATGACAGAGGACTCTGGCGATCGTCTGGAATTCATAGAACGGCAGGTACATCCGTACCTGCCGTTCTGTTTCATTCCTTCTGACCACTAGAGGCGCTGCTTTAAGCACTGGATGACTTAGACCAGGAGGATCAGCAGGATGCTCACCAACTTAGGGGTTCTGCATCCACAGAACTGCTGCTGCCATTTAGTCAGGACCTTCCAAAACCTGGCAAAGGTGCATGAAGAGATGTCATGTAGGGGAACCCCTTCAGATAAACCCATGATGTGGCCCTACTGCTAGTGAAGTGGCTTAATGCCTCTAGGAGCTGGGAGCCCCTGTGTTCTGTTAGCGTTCTCGATCACGCTAACATGCCAGGTTGTCAAAACTGGTAGAAGTTGCTGGAGTGGAAGGAAAACAGCCTGCAGTTTGAGCACATTTACATGCTGGAGTCTCTGCTGGGCATCACATGCACCCCCGGGCACTCTGTGCTGTCATACAGCTTCCCAGCGAGAGAGCAACGCATCCATTTCCGCTACCTCCCCATGGGAAGCGATGACACCGAAGGTATGTCCAGATACTCTGACCTTTTTGTGTTTGTGCCACTTACGCTTCAGGTGGAGGCTATGCATCCGTATCTGGAGGGGACGCAACTACAGCAAGTCAAGAGGGACCACCATGGTTGCTAAAGCTAGCGTGCCCATCACAGCGTCTCTCTCTTTCAGACAGAGGGACACTTGCTTAAGGTTGCTCTTCCTGTAACTGTGGGCTGAGAATGTCAGCCCAAGGTGGTTCCACGGCTGAGTGGAATGGCTGTGTCCCCAGACGGTTCTCGGGTTGGTGAAAGAATGAAGCAGCCGTCCAAGTATGATTTCCACACCTCTGCCCTGGTTAGCCCTGCCAACCAGCTTTGAGCTGCTCACTGTTATGATGCTACTATCCGCGAGGGGAGAACACCGGCTGGTGAGCAGTCATTCACTAACATGCAGCACTCGTGTGTTCGGGGCGCAGCCTTAGAGCGACGGACATAATGGCAGTTAGGTGCTGAGTAATGGCAGAAGCCCATAAAGTGAAGTCACCTTACACTTCACTGATGTCTGTACTATAAAACTCCTGCAGCACCAGCGTTGCAAAGCTTCCTAGCTGGTTATTGAGGTTACTACATGTTTGTGATCATCCGGGGATCAAACAGGTGACTTTGTGGGTATAATTACGCGACCTGCACATGCGCGAGATGGACGGTCCAGTGCTGAAAACACCACCTCTGGCAGTTAGAGGGAAACAAACAGAACCAAAATTCTCCATCTTGCCACAGTTGGAGTGAAGGAGCAAATTGGAAATCTTCTAAACAAGTCCCCGTGGGGACAAAGACAAATTGCTGCAGCAGAAAGTGAGGAGGAACGCTGCTTCTCCTCTTACATCTGCACTCTGTTATCCTGACAGTTTTCCTTTTTACATGCGACATGAAGCTATTATTAAACTCAAAAATCTGCGGGCAACCTCCTGAACTATTGATAGAAAGACTTAAAAGGGTCCGAACACCCAGTCAAAGTGCATCCAACAAGACCACTCTGGGCCTGGCCTTTTACCAGGACTCACTTTACGACGCACGACACAACACCTCTGCAGAAAGACACCGAGAGAACAGAAAGCACTTAGCTATTAGCAGGCTAGTGCTGATGGTTCAAAAATAAAGAATGGAAAAAATAGAAATCCTTTTTGTACTTGGAAGAGCAAACTTAGGTCAGCCTGCACCTGGCCTCCATCCGCAGACGTGCGGCCGGACCGTATTCTCATTTTCAACATGTAAAAAGAAGTAAATCATCTGGGATGAAGCTGCGGCTGCCGCAGACAGCGGTGGACGCCCTTTAAAGGTTGACTTAGAAGCTGGCGGTCTGCGGAGACAGTCTGAAAAACAACACGATGACAGAAATGATGGAAGGTGAGGCTCCACTCGCCAAACCTGGACTTGTTTGTCGATAGAGACGTAACAAGGACACGAACATAAGGGAGAAACGCACTTCTTCAGCGCCTGTTGTCCCCATCTGTCGCCTGTGTTTAGAAGAATGAATTACAGCTAATTAAGATGGTTAGTGCTGTAGCGACAGTGCAAAAGGGTAATCACCATTTGTGCAAGAAAAACAAGCAGCGTGTGACCCGTCTCTCCGGAATTCTGCAGGAAATAAAAAGAAAACCTGAAAGCAAACATCCATCATCACCCAACATCCCTTCATTGAAAATAACATGGAATAAAATCGCCGATCTGACGTGACAGGCAGGTTTTATTTCTGTTATTGCATAATATTTACAGGTTGTGTCACTCATTTAGCAGCAGGCTAAAGCTGGTCAGGGGTCGGTGGCCTGTGATGCTCAGCTAAATGGAGCATTTTATCAGATTTTTCAGGACAAAGAGGTGATCGACTCCTAAAGCAACCAGGTCAGCTCCCGTCAGCTCAGCAGATTATCTGTGATGCATCTTCTCTGTTTTAAATCCATCCTTATTTCAGCTCGAGCTGCAAACTGCTCTCATCTCCAGCGAAGCTCAGTCTCATCCTGTCTGACTGGATCAGTGTCCCGTCTGCTGCCGTTGGCGCTGCTCGCCTGTTCCTCTGCTGTTATAAAGTATTTTCACCAGCACGGCAGAAGCGCTGGTGGAAGATGCCAGACCAGAGGGACTGTGTGCATTTATAGAGATTGAGGCTCCACTATTTTAATTTTAACTTCAGGTTGAGACTGGAACTTCAAACAGTGCATTCAGATCAGATTTCCTTCACGCTTGTGACCATCTGGCTGCAGACACGCATCACACTGCTGAAGGTCTGAGCTGATCTGGAGGCCAGGCGGAGCAGAGATGCGCACACACACGTGCGTGTGTGTGCGCGTGCGTGCGTGATTATTCCTGGTTGTACTTTAGGAGACATCTGTAATTTATTTCCTTGCAGAAGTCTAGAAGGGTGTAAAGCCTAATTGCAGCTGGTTTTAAATCTGAGGATAACGAATGTGCTGGACGTTTTTCCGGTTCACTTCTCAGGCCTTGACTGATCACTGAGGAACACCCAGACCTGATCCAGGTCTGTGGGCCCCCCGGGGAGAGCTGTCACTACACAGCCAGATGAATCGATTTGGATCAGGTTTTGTCCATTTCTTCCCTATGAGACCAGCCTGCGGTTAGGCCAGAGTTGATTTAACTTCTCACAAACCTGGTTGGCTGTTCTTCTACGGCGCACGTATCACATTCGTGTGTTCGACATGTCTGCAGCCCGTTTGAAGCCCAGCAGGAGCGCTGGCACAGGTTGGTGCTGCAGGAGTCTTTGAAGACATATGCTCATCTTTGCCTTTACGTTTGCAGCAGAGGCAGACTGACAGTCGGTCGGTTGGTTTAAACACAAAAACGTGTGTGAGTGGAGACCGACGTGTCCAACAGGCACCTCTACGTGCAGCAGCGCTGGAAGACGTGTGTGTTCTGTAACAGGGTTAGTTTGGTTTTTTAGCCTTCAATATTTTACAGCTGGACACTCAGCTCTTCAGAAAATCAGAGCACATTTTCTGTAAATGAAAGAAAAAATAGCAATGCCATAAAAGCTCTGGAACATGCTGGTGTATCTGATCTGAGTTATAAACGGGGGAAACTCAGGACCTGCTCAGCTCACCGTGACCGTACTCACAGCCAGTTAAGTCACACTTTTCAATGCAAACATTCCCCAGTTAAGGCAGCAGGATGTCCCAGTAACTCTGCAGGAAAATCTGCTTCTACTTGAACAAAATCAACAGCAGAGACAGCAGCCAGTGGCTGTGTTTTGGATCCTGCTAGGTGGCGGTTAGTCAGTGCAGGCTAACAGAGATCGGGTGTACAACGTGCATGTGTGAGCGCATTAATCGGAGTCCTCAGGTTAACCGATGATGAAGCACTGGGGAAAGGATTGTAGATAGTTTGAGAAAAGGTTCATCGTGTCAAGGATGACTGGAAAACAAGGGCCATCAATCCCAGTGGGAGCTGGTAGATTCAGATACGTGTGAAAGTGGCTGCTCACCTTGGCTAACAGGTGGGATGAAACACATCTTCTGCCTGACCCTGATTTCCTGATGTTTCAGCATGTTGGAGGCGCTGATTTGCTTCATTCAGCAGTTTGACTCTCGGAACATCAGCAGGGTAAAAAGTTCAAGGGCCAGATTTCTCTCATCCAGGGCCTTCAAAACGGTGAGAGATTAAACTGTGTCGCCATGCAACCAGCATTATTGATGGTTTGAGGGAAAAACAAACCTCTTGAAAGACGTCAGAAACATCTATCGTTTCTCCCATAAGGTCACAGGTCAGGGACGTCTAACGTAATTCAAATAAATGCTAATGTCTTTACGACTGTTGCTGCTGACTGTAGTTTCTGTGGATGTGCTGTGAAGAATAAAAGCGGCTCAGCCAAACGGCAGAAACATTAATGGACTAATAACGACATCAATCACAACCTGAAGTGAGTCTCAAGTAGAAACGTCTCCAACAAATTCAGGTAAAGTATTTATAATTAATCTCAAGTGTTTTGTTCAAAGGTGATTTAACAGAAATAATTGCCTGAGAGGATCGTAAAAGAAGGTAATCTCCAAAGTTTCACATAAATAAAACGTGTGCATCCATCTAAAAATCAGTGGTTCCTCACAAACAGAATGAGTGATGTCTACCAACACAGGCACGTCCGTCTCTGGCTGACTCGACGTGCATTTTCACTCTCGCCTCTGCTAAAAATAGCACCTGCGTCTCATAAACACACAACAGCTGTCAACAACTGTTGTGGATCGACCCCAGAAATTACACACACACGCACGCACGCATGCAGGACTGGAACATGCTGGTGGATACTGGCCAACAACTGGTGTTTCCTCCAGGGATGGCCACCTGACATGGTGCTCTGGTACCTGGGAGGATTCTGCAGACGAGGCCCAGAGTGAAAACACCTGCGCTACGCTGAGCTCCGCCCCCGTGGAGGGAGGTCACAGAGGATCTGTGGGGACACCTACCACCAAACTGGTGGAGGTCAGGGGCCAGAGCAAGGGCACAGCCATCAAATTGAGCAGGACGAGGGCCGCAAGCTGAGGACGGAGCGCCCTGTAGCTGGCCGCCTCTGCGGAGGGTTTGCAGTGTGAAAACGCCCTCCATCCAGAGGATCACTGACGATGACGCATCCCAAACCCAAACTGGCCTTTCTGCCTCTGCTGGTATTGTCCCCCCACCCCACTCGTTTGTCATTCCGTATCTGGAAGTCCCACAGGATCTTAGTTTTCTGGTCCAATCTTGGAAAGCTGTCCATCATCAGCCTTTCATGTGAAACGTCCTTCATGCGGTTTAAAAAAATCGATGGAGCTTCTGCCTGTAAGACGTACCGAGACACTGGTGCACATGCCGTGTGATCTTGAATTGCACTTGCATCACAGATGGAGAAGTGTTCCATAGGAACAAACAGTGACAGGCAGACGCGTTGTCCTAATGATCGGGCCAGTGCCTTTTTCCAAAGAAGCCTTATTGATTCTGCGCGCGTCACTTGAAAAAGCCACCGTATGAATCACGAGGTGAGAGATGAGCCCACTCAAAGAGGTTTCTGCAGGGAGCTTCAACGATGACATATTGATCAGAACAACAGGTGAACACAAGCAGCAACACACACAGAAAAGTGCAGTAGCTGTCAAAGGAAAAAAAAACCCCAATAAAACAACAAAAGAAACAAAGCACAATTACCAGCATTGTAAATGAGAGAGCGGAACATTCAGAGCTGTGAAAGCAGGCAGCCAGCAGCAGACTGGGAGCAGGCTTTCAATTTCTAATAAGTCAAATGAATGTGTCCTTCTCTCTCTCTCTCTCTCTCTCTCTCTCTCTCTCTCTCTCTCTCTCTCTCTCTCTCACACACACACACACACACACACACACACACACACACACACACACACACACTCCAGCTGCATAAAAGGAAGAAGAAATTAAAAAAAAGGTTTTATTGCTGCCCAAAAACGGTCGGTGATCAAAGTCCAACAGCCAAAAGAGCCACAGAGATTTAGTGCAGTGAAAATCCATTATGGCTCCATCCAAAGGTAATGACTTCTTCTGCCCTTCCAGCTGATTCTCCAGAAAGAAGAGGAACAACACACACACACACACACACACACACACACACACACACACACACACAGAGTGCAAATCAAGCGTGAGTGTAGAGCAGTAGAAAGTCATGTGCCGGTCCAGTCGGCCATCACTCCTCTTTATTCCCTTCAGTCCCTCTCAGGGAACAGCGTTTTCATTTGGACTCAGCTGGAGGCTACGTTAGCTTCTAGCTAGTTCCCATTTTAACAAGGAGCTGAATGCAAAAGCTGGCCTGAAACAACAGAGTCTGCCAGCAGCGTTAAGGGCTCGACGGGGTAATTTCCTCACATTTTAATATCCGTTTTTTGTGTTGGAAGCGTAATTTATGAATGTGCGGCAGTGACCGAGAGAGCTAAACTCAAATTATGAAACAGAGCTGGAAGAAATGCAAACGAGCTGCTTTGCAATGGAGTGAAAAATGTTGGAGGAGCCTTGAGCATAAAGCAGACCATCTAAAATGATTTCAGGAAGCAGCGTGGCACAGTGCAACAGCCCCACAATATCATTTTTAAAATGCATCTTATGGTGTCCGAGAGGACTTTGCCATCAACTGCGATAAATTAAGCCCTTCACTGCTCCCGCTCAGGAAATTCTGAAACTATATTTCAGGCACGCTGTGTGCTGAGAGCGAAAATTACACAGGCAATAACGCGGAATGGAGTGGAAAACCAAGACAGAGGCTGAGCTTTGCTTATTTAAAGCAGGAGCTGGGAGGCAGATTGCTCCGTTTGTAACCCGTGAGGGTTCCTGGAGAGGACCAGGTCCTCCTCAGTCTGATGTCTTAGCGAGCAACTGCGGCACCAGCGGCAGTCAGCAGCTCTCGCTCACACCCTGTTCTCACTGCTTTTGTTAAGAGATCGAGAAAAATGTGTCTGAAACACTTCAGGCTGAGTACCTTCACCAAAAACTAGCTAAAAGTCCAAGCCGATGTGGTATTTATGTAGCAATCGCAGAAGTGAAAATGAATGTATGCACTTAAATACTATTCTGAGGCATTAAGTAAAGGTCACTCAAGGTCACAGCTTTCAATTGCCGCTGACTAAAATAGGCAGACTTCCTGTTTGTAGTCAGTCCAGCGGTGAGACTCTGGTGGGTAGATTCCTATAGCAGGGTTTCCGTCTGCCTGGAAGACCTGCGTGTTAGCGCTGCTTCACTTCACATGACGTGTCAGGACTGAACAAACACATCCGAAAGCCTCATTACGCAGACTCATCCTTCTTAAAGCCAGCTTTAGGACCATGCAATAATTGCCAACCTTTAATAATTACAACAGAGGCCTGGTTGCTGAGGTAAGTAACCAGGCCTAATCCTGGAAATTAGCTCATTAATCAATGGCAGAGGCTAATGCTCTTCAGCAAAAATAAAGAACATACGTGGTGGAAGTGCAGGATGTCAGTGGAACTGTCACAAATCCAACAAAGAGAATGAGAAAGCGTGGCAGCAGGAAGGGAGGTGTGCTAACAGTAACACACAGCCGCTCAGGCTGCCACTCGATAAGAGCCGCCTTTGGGTATGCAAACACTCGGTCCCGGACCAAAAGAGCCGAGCCAACAGCTGATCCTCTCCTCTCCTCTCCTCCCCGCTCACCTCTCACGTTCACACATCAGCAGCTGCCATCGCAAAAACTTGGAGCTGGAATAAAACCGGAGCTCAGCACGCACAGAAAGCCACGTTAATCCTATTGAATTGCTCAACGTGATGGACAGCACCCAGTCCGCTAATTAATTGGGGCTCCTGAGCTCTGGTGAGTGTGACTGCAGATCTGTGGCCTTCAGCAACACTCGATATGGATTCCATATGAAACTAAGACAGAGAGAAGCCTCCTTTCCAGCTGGGTAATGGTAAATATTATTGGCGGCATGTTGTGTGAACATTTTTGCTGAATAAATAAAGGATTAGAGGAGTTTAGCAGGGGGAAGACGATCTACGCCATGACGCAACTGGCAGAAAGGCGAAAAGCGGAAGAGAGTCAACTGCGTCTGCGCCCGTCTGACAATCAGCAGACTTACCTTTCATACCGAATTTGGAGCGGCGTCCGTATTTGTTGATGAGAACAAAAAGGACGAGGAGGAGGATGCAAGCGAAGCCTGCCAAGCCCACAGCAATGGAAACCTGGGAGAAGAGAAGCAGAGTCAGACTCAGGCTGCATTAACGGTATCACCCCAGCCAGCCTCGCCATCACCGCGAAACGCACGGAAGCAGAGCTGGCGGCAAGACAGAAACCTGCCTCCGCTGTCATTTAGTCCAGGTCACACATCACAAAGACAGCAGAGCTCAGAGCCACTCGGTGGTATTAAGAATTCTGGACCTGGCTCCTGTTTTTATCCGCTCAGAAACTCATGTCTGATTCAATTAGCCTAAACCAGAGGTGGGCAAACTGTGGCCCGGAGACCACATGTGACCCAATGAACTATTTAATCCGGCCCGCAGAGCCTCACAATCATTTCTCCAAAAGCCAAATGAAGAGGGTTGTCAGCTTGATTGGTTAGAAAAAGGTTCAGACCCCCCCCTTCACCTAGCATGTCCTCTCAAGAAGGTGGGGCCAAACATCATCATCCATCTCTAGTTGGACCAATTTACAGCCTCTTCACAATATCTTCTCAGTCAATAGTCCATCAAGCAGGATTTTAAACTAAGCTCTGATCCTCATTGGGGGGTTAGTTTCCTGCACCACCTGGCCGGCCCCTTCATCAAGATCTACAACCCAATGTGGCCCTTCAGGCTAAATAATTGCCCTCCCCTGGTTTAAATTAAAGTCCAACTATTATGATGGTGAAAGTCTTCGGTTCCGGCTCACACGTTCCTCCTTTCATGGGAGGCAACAAAACTGAACCTCCGTAGCAGCAGGAAAAGCAATTAAAATATGGAGCTTCTAACGTTCTACCGACAGCAGCTGATGTATTTCAGCATAATTTAAGATGAATTCCCATAAATGAAGACAAAAAGACTTTAAGTTGTCAAGCGTGTTTTATTGCTTTGCTCCAGAGCTTCAAGTGTTTCTGTGTTAAATTAGATGTTAAATGTCAAACAGTCAGCAGGCCTGCGCAGTTGGTTGTGATATGGTGAAATATTTCTGTGTCGTGACCACATTTGACCGTGGTTGATGGCAGCGCAGTTGGGAGAGGTGGGATTTTACAGCCGCGCTGGCTCACCTCCATCTAGACATCTGACGAGGCGAGTAAACACGCCCAACAAGGGAACTGGAACGCTCGCACTTGACAGACTGCAGCGTTATTATTGTTAATGTCATCCTTAATCCTGGGCTTTTTCCGAAACGACAACTTAAAATGCATTAAATGTCACTTCAGACTCATCTTAAACCGCCAGCGTCTCAGTCGTCATGCAGAAAGCTCGACAACGCTAGCGTCCAAACGCACAAATTACAAAACAGGCTGTGATGTGTTTTCTTGCTCTTTCGTACTTTGTGTCCGTGCACAGCGGGAACCCTGAGAGGACGCTCTCTGAAGACAAACACAGAAGCTGCTGTGGAGTCTGAAGGCAGCACAGATGCGTCAAGACATCGTTAGGGAGAAAACTTACCCCGAACGTGTCCTCGTGCGTTCGCCCCGTCTCGCCATCTGAGGGCGGCGTGGTAACTGCAACACAAAACAGGCACAACAGGCGTCAGAGGCAGAACCAGGCCTTCAGAGGCTCCACACAACCAAACGGCTCCCTTCAAGTTTCCTGACGGGCAACAGAACTTTCAGTTTCCGCTGTTAAAAACGATTTCTCCACAAATGTGGAGGACTAAAAGCATGTGTGCTTGTATGCATGAGCGGCGCTGGGGCTGGGGCTGGGGCTGGAGCTGGAGCTGGGGCTGGGGCTGGAGCTGGGGCTGGGGCTGGGGCTGGGGCTGGGGCTGGGGCTGGAGCTGGGGCTGGGGCTGGGGCTGGGG
>BJFM01000026.1:89012-99012 GCA_016586285.1 Arothron firmamentum
TGGGGCTGGGGCTGGGGCTGGGGCTGGAGCTGGAGCTGGAGCTGGAGCTGGAGCTGGAGCTGGAGCTGGAGCTGGGGCTGGAGCTGGGGCTGGAGCTGGGGCTGGAGCTGGGGCTGGGGCTGGGGCTGGGGCTGGAGCTGGGGCTGGGGCACGCTCCTCAGTCTGGGCTTGAGAAGAAAACCACAAGTTTTAGGGGTTTGTTCCATGTTGCACACATGCAAGCGAGGAGCGGAGGAGTTCCACGTGTGAGCACGAGCACGCGTGTGGCGGAGGTCTGCAGGACGGATGGACGGATGGACTCAGAGCTGCGAGACAGAACGAGCTGGTGTCAGGAACGCTGCAGTCAGGCGCCTCCAGCCAGGACATCACAGAGTAATTGTTGGCAAATTAATGGCTGCATGGCAGAGCGGCCGCCACCGGCTCACACACACACAGAGCACGCACACACAGAGCACGCTGCTCCGTGGGTGTGTGTGTGTGTGTGTGTGTGTGTGTTTGTGCGAGCTAACTCTAATGTGTGTGCCTCTCCTTCCCCTCTCATCCCTCTCTCTGCCCTCTCCCCTCAGCCGTGAGAGTATCAGTCCGCCTGTCAGTCTCGTTTCTACGCCCGACTTCCCTCGCGCGCAGCTGCCGTAACGTTTCGTCCCCAAACGCCCCGCCCTCACCTGCTCGCTGCCACAGGCCCCGTGAATCTGTGCACGTGCGGCTACGCGACATCCCCGCTCGTCACACGCCCATTTATCTCCATCCTGTGGCTGCGCTGCAGCTTCATAACGCTGATTGGAATGAATGGCCATATATGGAGGTGGAGAGGACGGTTGAAGGTCAAGATTGGGCCGTATCCTTTATTCACGCCAACCACGCAGCCTGCACCAAGCATCAGAGAGCTTTGTGGGAGGAGCCTTCAAAGAGTGACGGAAAGGGTCTCATCCAGAAGACTGCAGCAGCGAAGCTCCACCTGCGAGCAGCAGGCGAGCCGTGGATCTGCACCAGCCAGCAAACTGGCCGGGAAATGAAAATAACAGCCTCTCCGAGCAGTACTTCCTTCCCCCAGAAACCCTAATTTCTAGATCATCTGATCATGGCAGAGCTGGTTTGTAGCTGCTACAAACAACCTGGAAAGGTTGCCAGCAGTTAACCGGATCAGCCCAGCAGATCCACACCTGAAGGGGATGATTTCCTGCTGAAATGAGAGTCAGCTGTTTCTGATGTCACCTCACAGATGTAGACTAATCGGAGGAGTCCAGCTCAGTGAAGGCAACAGGTTTTGGAAGGGTTCCTCCGGGACGGCGAGGACGCTCTTCTGAGAGAAAGAATCATTTGAGCAACTTCTGCTCTGGAAACTTGTCGAGAGATGTCGGAACCTGGAGCAGCTTTGTGATTTGTGAAGGTAAGACCAACCCAGTGCACAGACCATCACCGTTCCAGTCTGCTCCAGTTCCAGCACCAGCAGGCTGCTCACAGCACTCACCAGCACTTCCTCCCCCAGTAGACGATCTACCGGGAGCTCTGGTGTTCGGGCTAGGGTGTGTTTCTTTGTGATAACAGTAAGAAAATACACCTTTACCAGGACATTATTGCTGTGACTGTCTCCTAAAGGTTGATGTGTTTATCCCAACTAAAAGCCTGAGTTTCAACACAGTAGCACAAAATGAGCCTTCAGCAAATAGCAAATACTCTATTCCTGTGGATAAAAGAAGTGCTGCATCTTTGCTAAAAGCACGTTATCACCGACAGCACAAAGTGAACAAATTTCTCCATGGTTACCAGTAATCCACCGTGTGTGTGCATATGTGTGTGTGTGTGCGTGCGTGCATGCAGAAGAGCCAAATAAACAGCTACTAAAGGATGTAGCCAATAGCTGAGGGGATCGACAGGGTTAAAACGTAAAACACTCACCTAATTCCACTGTGTCTGCAAAAGAGAAGACAGAGAAAGCCACGCTGTGTCAATAAATGGACATTAACCTTGGAATATTGACCATGGGGAGAAATTTGCCAGTCTTTGTGGGTTTAGGTCCCTCCCTGTGACCTGGGAATAAAGCTCCAATGAACATTCTACCTGACCGAACTGTGGATGAACCCTGGCTGCCGTCCAGACAGCAGGGACCAGCTCTCCAACTGAACCAGGAAGTGCAGCTTTTAATAAAAACCTCTAATAGTTTCTCCACCTAAGACCGGACCTGAGGTCCACACAGGCCAAACTGGTTGACTGACTGCTCCAATATTGACCACCGCTGCTCTGGGTGGGATCGGGGGGGTGAAGGTGATGCTTTTGGGCAGTAAAAATGACATTAACTGTAAATCTTCTCACGTCGCTGCGGTGGTTATTAACTTGCGGAGGCCATAGATTAACGGCAAGAAGCTTCCACTCACCTTCATCGATATCAGGAGCCACGAGGAAGTGACCGTACACCGTCTTTGTGACTGTTCCCAAAGAGTTGCTGGCCTCCAGGGTGTAGTTGCCGTTGTTGATGTGCGTCGGGTTCTGGAAGGTGAGACAGCCCTCCAGAAAGTCTTCGTAGTAGTCCATCTCTGTGCGGATGTAGTCGTTCTGCTGAATCTCCTTCTGCCTGTGGAACCAGCGCAGCTTGGGGTGGGGGTAGCCCTGCACGGTGAACTCGATGCAGGTGTCGTGGCGCTGCTCGGGCTCAGCCAGTCTCAAGATGACTGGAGGAACTGGGAGAAGGAAAAGAGGAAAAGACTTACTTCTCCATGGGTAAGCTAGGAGACAGTCCACTGCATTCTGAGACACATGACCTTTAAGTGGCACATCTCAGTCCAGTTCTTTAAAGTGAAGAGCAGGAGCAGACAGGAGCCAGCAGCATCGGTGCTGTTGATTCCGTATTCCATCACCGTTTTCCTCCAGAATCACCAAACTGAGCTGACATTAATCACTTAACCTCCATCTGAATCCTTGCATCAACAGTCCCTCCACTCATTTCTCTCAGTGATCCCTTCTGGCAGCCAGAAGGAAATCAGAAGGAAATCTGTGGCAGACTGTGAGAGCTGGAAGACTTTCTGGACGTCTGTTCTCCATAAAGTTCTTCCTCCACGGAAAAAATTGCTCACACATGAAAACAGTCCAAAGATCACTGGGGACAAACTGGGAGGTAGCGCCCATTATCTCCAGCTGTTCATCATCATCATCATCATCCTATTTGCACTCCGCTCTTCACATGGAAGTTCTCTAGTCTAGGCTGGAAACAACGACCCCACCTGGAGTTTACGTGTAGTTCAAGAGAGGTTCTTGGTACAGATCTTCACTCTTGCTGTATGTACGGACAAATCCCCAAAAGTTAGACCCTAAGTCAGGGCTGGGCATTTATTTAGCCTGAAGGGCCACGTTGGGTTCTAGATCTTGATGAAGGGGCCGGCCAGGTGGAGCAGGAAACTAACCCCCCACATGAGGATCAGAGGTTGACTAAAAATCCTGCTTGATGGACTATTGACTAAGAAAATATTTTGAAGAGCCTGTAAATTGGTCCAACTACAGATGGATGATGAAGCTCCAAATGATGTTTGGCCCCACCTTCTTGAGAGGACATGTTAGCATGAAAGGTGAAGGGGGGGGGTCTGAACCTCTTTTAACCAATCCAGCTGACAACCCGCTTCATTTGGCTTTTGGAGAAAATATTTCGAAGGCTCTGCGGGCCGGATTAAATAGTTCACCGGGTCACATGTGGCCCCCGGGCCTCAGTTTGCTCACCTCTGGCCTAACTCAAACGGGCTTGTTCAGACATTTGTGTATGATCACGTTTCAGCCACTCAGAGCTGCTCTTGTTGCCCTTATACAAAACTAAAATGTGTGAACCTATGCCAGATAAATGAAAGCATAATTACAGCTGTGCAGACTCTGATCGTGGTTGTGGGTCGCTGGACGGCTCGTGTTCAACAATAATCCTGTCAAGAAAGATGAATTAAGCCTGTGTTCGTGTTTGAAAGCTGTCATTCCGTAAACTGCCTGAGCAATGGTGTCCCTGCCAGACAATAGTGACAGTAAAGTCATTCAGTTCAACTAAAGCCTGAGGCACGTGCACGTGTGAGAGTGCTGGTGTGGAGGTGTGGTTTCTGAGCTTGAGAAGAAAAGAAAGAAGTGAGATAAAAAGAAGACGAGGGAGGAAGATGGGCCTGCAGTGAGGGAGGTGTGCTTCTGCAGACTGATGGACAGTTGGGACGGATCCGTTTTCCCCACAGTGGGTCTGTCAGCCCGTCGCTCAGCACAATACACATCAGCAGCACGCCACCGTGTCCTGCTGCTGCACCAGCAGACGACAAGTTCTGATAAACATCCCTTTGATCGCAAAGAACATGGAAAACAAAGCAACTCATGTAACGTTATCTTGTGCTAACACGCGTGGCCCCGTTCAAATGTCCAACCTGGTTCCAGATGGGACATCAGAGCCGGCACTGACTGGTCGGGCAGGAGGCTGTCTCCATGTCCCTCTGGACATGTGACACTCATGTGGTTTGGGTTCTGGAGGTGTCAGCGTTGACTGCAGAACCAGAATCTGTCTCTGTGAGACTGGACCCAGAAAGTATCTCCCATTTTTGAAGGTTTCTGTTTTTCTTCCCATTATTCTTCTGAACGAAATAAAAAGGTGGGATTCTGTAGATTCATGTGAAATCCACCTACAGTTGTTTCAGTGTCGTTACACATCAGTGCAGCGAAATAATAACAAGCAAATTTAAACGCCTATGTGTTTCGTGGGTCCGTGAAGCCCCAGTCAACTTTCTTTTCGACTCTTCATATTGCGATCATGTTGTGTACACACACACACACACACACACACACACACACACACACACATAGACACACACACACACACACACACACACACACACACACACACACACACACATAGACTCACACACACACACACACACACACATTCACTGATCTGCTCTCAGTGGTGGTTTCCAGAGGCAGCTGGGGTCAGGAGACTCTAACCTCCAAAGCCGAGCCTGAGTCAGCTGGACTCAGGCAGGACCGAGGCTGACCAGGGTCTCTGCTGGACAGTCACATGACCAGCAGAGATTTAAACTGGCGATGGCACCAGCGAGAGTCAAACGCGTCTCTTCACGGCTGATAATAGCAGCTATTATTCTGGAGGAACAGAACTTCCAACATCAGCGAGGACTTTGTTCCCAACAAAGAGTCACTACATCAAACTTGAGGAGCAACGGAGGGAAAATAGGGGACGGGTCCATGCCGTTGTAGAGCCGCCATTGTTCCGGCAGCAGCGGGTTTGTAGAATTTGCATTCCATTAATTACAAAATGACGAAAACGGGGACGACGTCTTTGAATACAGAGAATGTTATTTGACGGCTGGTAATTTTGCTGTCAGTCAGATTATTCTCTAATCAGAACAGCAGTTTGAGCTTTTTTTTTTGACATTTCCAGAGACAATAGGCTGCACTGGGAAGGGAAATGTAATTACCATCAGAGCATGTGGTGAAAAATTAATAAGTTAATTTACAGCACCAGCAGACAGTGTCAACAAAAAAAAAGACAAAAAGCCTGGAGATATAGAGTCCATACGGTTCCCAGCAGCGGCTGTGCAGTCCATCAGTCATTGCGTGGCGCTCCTCAGCTGCTCTGCACACCAGAGATCATCTGCTACAACGGTGGGTTTGCCACAGAGAGAAGAACGCCACCATCCTGGATAAATGTTGTCTTTGGACAGATGGCCTGTCCGCTCCCGCCTGAGGTTAATCCCCGGGGTGAACCTGCGTGTGAGCTGTGATTCAGGCTTTGGATATTACAGCCACATTTAGATCATTGCTCCATCCCAGCGTAGGCTGATATCAGCCACTCATGCTCCTGTGGCTGTTCTCGGACTCAGCTGGAGGCCTGGAGGCTGGTCTGCTCCATCACTTTCACCTGGCTTGTCCTGGTCAACAGCTCACTGCCTCCTAAATGTCCCGCTCTAATGTGGACGTTCTGCTCGAAAAAATACATTCTTCTCTTATTCTCTGGAAGACTAAAATTTCACTCCTCCTGATTTCAGCCACCGTGTGCACTGACCTGACACGTGCACACATTAGTGAGGTGAAGGTGATCCTGCTGAGACTGGAGCTGATCTGAACGAGGCGTCGGGAAGACGCTGAAGACAAACAGGCACGTGGACCAGAGGTGGGCAAACTGAGGCCCGGGGGCCACATGTGGCCCGATGGACTATTTAATCTGGCCCGCAGAGCCTCACAATAGCCTTCACCTAGCATGCTAGCAGGTCCTCTCAAGAAGGTGGGGCCAAACATCATTTGGAGCTTCATCATCCATCTCTAGTTGGACTAGTTGGATCTCTAGTTACAGCCTCTACACAATATCTTCTCGGTCAATAGTCCATCAAGCAGGATTTTTAGTCAACCTCTGATCCTCATTTGGGGGGTTAGTTTCCTGCACCACCTGGCTGGCCCCTTCATCAAGATCTAAAACCCAGTGTGGCCCTTCAGGCTAAATAACTGCCCACTGCTGGTGTGGACCGTACTCATCAGCCAATAAATGCTGTCACTTATTAGTATAAAGTAATTTCTACATCTACAAGCTTCCTGGATGGAGGTCATCAGCCAGGGTTCAGCTGCCTGAACTGAAACTTTGACACATTTAAACATGGTTGTGAGTCAAAATCCCTGCTAGCTTCATGGGAAGCAAATATTCCGCTGCGACTGTATCTCTTTTGTGTTTTCAATCTAAAACTCCTCCTGCTCTTCGTCCTCATTGCGTGACGTCGCCTCACAGGCGTCCACAGCTTCGTGCAGGTCCAGGGATGGATGATTAACTCTGATCAGCTCCAGCTTCACATCCTCTCCACCGAGGGGCAAAATGACTTGGACGGGATAAAAACACGGCGATCTGGGAACGGTGGAGGCACACCTCCAAAAACAAAATCCATCCATCTTCCCGTAGCCTCCTCTCATGGTGCGCTTGCGTATTGATCTGGATGAATCTGCGCTCAGGAATAACACACTTTTCACGGCCACTTCTCTGCGACATGGCTACACTCATCACCTTGTCTCAGGCTGTCTGCTGGGACCTGTAAAATCAGGATTTATTTCAACTCTTTTGCACCTTAACAGCGGAAAGGGCCTAACTTCCTGCTCACGTCGGAAGCAATCCCGGAACAGGAGCAACGCGTGGCGCACGGCTCCTGTTTCCAACCGTAAAAACAAGTTTCTGCCCTGAGAAGTGCAGCTGGTTTTGAAATCGATGCCTGGTTCAGTGGAACAAAAGCTGTTTTGTTTCAGCTGAAATCACTTTCTTTTATGCTCTGCTAACACATTCCAGACGAGAAACCTGCCTTTAAAGATTTTCATGATCCAAATGCTGAAAATATAAAAAACGCTGATCAGAAAATAAATGCAAATGTAAAATGTAATTGATTGCGTCCTAAATCATCCACATAAATGAATATTTTATGCCTGCAGAACTGCCTTTGTGTATTTCCCCTGTTTGAAAATGATCTCTGGAAGACGGAAGAAGTTTATTAATCTGTGTTATGCTAATAAATATATAAATATATATAAAAAAATATATAAATATATTATAAAAATAAAAATTACAGTAAACTATTGGCGATATGTGCAAACATCTCAAATATTCTCTTTCATCAGACATAATTCTGCTCAAATAGTTTTGTTTTCTTTTTCCTATTTTTGTAAGGGAACATCTCCAGAACCTTCAGAACCTGCTTGTGTGTAGTTCCTGGGTTTGTGCTCATAAAAAAGGGACCGTGACCGTTTCCAGGTTCGGTCGCGGCTCCCTGACAAACGGGAGCTGACTGTCCTCCAGAGTCGCCTCTTTTGTCTTTGTCTCTGCTTAATAAAGCTTTCACTCCTGATGAACGGACCTGTTCCAGGAGTCGCTTAACAACGGAGAACTTTTCTGCCGTCATTAGTTCACTTCTGGATCTCAGACTAACTGACGTTTCTATTAAACTTTTTGGCTCCTTGGAAGTGAAACTGAAATGACGACAGCCGTCAGAGGAGGACGGGACGCTGGGAAAGAGGAGCGTTGCGGGTGGCGGGATCACACTCACACTGGACGTTGAGCTGCACGGAGGCGTTGGTCATCCCAACCACGTTCTCGGCGATGCAGGTCAGCTGGTAGTTGTTGTCTTCTCTGCTGACGTTGAAGAGAGTCAGGTTGATGGAGTGGGTGGTGGGCTGGATATCAGACTGCAGCAGGAGAGGAGGGGACAGAGAGAGAGAGACAGAGAGAGAGAGAGAGAGAAAGAGGGGGGGGGGAGAGAGAGGGAGAGGACATGTGAATATGAGCAGGACCTAAGTCCAGGCCTGGGCTGGGCAATCATTTAAAAAACTAACCCCCCACATGAGGATCAGAGGTTGACTAAAAATCCTGCTTGATGGACTACTGACTGAGAAGATATTGTGAAGAGGCTGTAAATTGGTCCAACTAGAGATGGATGATGAAGCTCCAAATGATGTTTGGCCCCACCTTCTTGAGAGGACATGTTAGCATGCTAGGTGAAGGGGGGATCTGAACCTTTCTCTAACCAATCAAGCTGACAACCCTCTTTATTTGTCTTTTGCAGAAATTATTGTGGAGGCTCTGCGGGCCGGATTAAATTGTTCATTGGGCCACATGTGGCCCCCGGGCCTCAGTTTTCCCCCCCTCTGGTCCAGCACATCCTCCAGCTGGTGTCGGCTGCTCCGCCTGCTTTTTCCCTCAGACGGAGCGAAGCGCCGAGGACGGATATGTGTCCCCCGGCGCCTTCTGTCGGCCGCGCTAGCTTCCACTTTACTCATCCTGATGAGCTACATTATCCCTAAAAACATCAAGCCTGCGGCTGCGCTGGCTTCCATTTGTAAGGTGACTTTGAGCATTAAAGGCACAGCTGACAAACGGCGCCACAAACTACAGTCCTCTTCCTCTCGCTGTTTATCTCTGCCGTTGTTGTTGCTGCAGCATCCCTTGGGCCTGTCTCAGGGAGCCAGATTAGTGCTTTAGCTGGCTCGCTGCGGGTTCAGCCAGGGCCTCTCAGTCTCACTAAAGTAGCTTATTTTGATCAGGGGTAACCTATGCTGCACAGCTAATCTGGGAGCAGCAAAGCAGATTAAGGCCTTGTTCTTCATCTGTGAATAAGTCAGACCATAATTGCATGTTTGCACATCAGTAGGAGCTTAAAGTAAATAACCCACAAGCACTTTTAAACATACATCATATTTACTCTAGTTAGAGGAGTGGAGGGAGCATGTTTTAAAGGTGCGTCGGCTCTTCTTCTCTCAGAAGCCTTTTAGCAAGCTGAGTTTGGACTCTGTTGTCGCGTTTAAACTGATTTATGCTCAGAAATGTGCTGAGATCCTGGCTGCTGCGACATCATGTATGGAAATATTCGAACATTAGGCTAATTAAAGACGAGTGCCAGCATCTTGTATTCCCACCGCTGAATCAGGCTGCTGTTTACTGTCTGCGCTAGTTTATTCCACTTCATATCCGACCTTCCTGCACATCCCATGAGCTCCATTTTCACTCATTTTGGCCAATTCACAATTATTAAAACAAACATTTGTCCCAGAAAACGTTTGAGCGCGGCAGCAGAAGTCTAAAATGAAGGTTTGTACTGAGGGATTCATTTTTCCCAACAGGCAGATGAAGAATGAAACCAAAGGAATGAAACCGCCGCCGCTGGCATTCAGGTCTGTTGCGGTCATGTGACCGAACACCCCCCCGCCTTTGTGTACCTCATTTGGCTGCTGAAATATAAACGCGAGAGGAGTGTATGCAAAAACGAGCAGAAAGGGAAATCTGACAACAGTGTGAATCCTCAGTGACATCACACAGCTCAGGGAGGCTAACGGCTAATGCTCGCTTCTCTCAGTGTCATGAAAGCTGTCAAGCTAATTAAGCATAATGCCAGCAGCTGTTTCCACCATGTGTGTGTGTGTGTGTGTGTGTGTGTGTGTGTGTGTGTGTTTTACCATGTGTGTGTTAATGGAGCGTAGGCCGCTGATGGTCCAGTCCACGTCAGGCAGAGGT